>BMAW01086683.1:133281-200924 GCA_019974015.1 Nephila pilipes
CTAAAAAAGGGAGACTCATTGGTTGTTAGGGACTTCTTGGAACTCAACATCCCCACTGCACAGCAGGTTCAAACATTCAAATTGGTCCTTTTGTCGGACGACACTTAAAAATGTCAATCATTGACGAGAAAGGGGGTAAGTAATGTCGTAAAAACACCCGTCCTTATCAGGACTTCCTTCTCGAAAGTGCCCGTCCTCAAAAGGTTAATCACCTTATGCACCACGTCAGCGGCATTTAGAACTCCATTTCTCACTCAGTCTCAAATGCTACAGGAGGATTCCCTTGCAATTAATCCCTGCCACTTAATCAGCAATGTTAAAGTACTCCTCTCGCAGATTTTGACGTGTTTAGAGTTGTTAGGGAGTTTAATTGATACGACGCAAAATTAGGGAAATTTCTGAATGGTAATTAACTACTTTCCTGTTCATCAGAGCTATAACTACAGTATACTTAACAGTGTTATGCCCGTAGATATAAATTACATGGATATAACAATCCCTTTTTTGTTACAAATGCCAATACAATTTAAGTTGTATTTTAAACAAATAGGGCGTGAAACCAGAGATGATGCGTAATATTTCAAACTAATCATAGCTAATTTATAAAGCAATAACATATATAAATTAAGAAAGATATCAAAATAAAAACCGTATATACGAGTATTTCAGCAGATAAGAAAACTTTCAGATAAAACGAGGTAGAAATTTGCATCAAAGTCTCTCAGTCATAGCATAACACATGGATCAATAAGTTCCAAGACTAACCCAGAGATGGCGCTCGTAGTAAACCAGTAACCAGGTCTTTCTAGAGTACTAACCTTTGCTTGAAACGTGTCAAAATTTTAAGTCGATCGGACCAGAAACAGCTGAGTTATCGAGGTTAGAGTAAAGTGGTTTTGTAGTTTGTTTAAAAAATGGAAAAAACTGAGTTTCGTGTTCTGATAAAACATTGTTTTTTAATGGGTAAAAACACCGTGCAAGCGAAACAATGGATTGAAAAATGTTACCCGGACTCTTGTCCATCCAAAGCAACGATTTGTCGGTGGTTTGCCGAGTTTAAACGTGGTCGTACCGACACAAATGACGCGGAACGCTCGGGTAGACCTGTGGAAGCCGTTACACCGGAAAATGTGAGTGAAGTGACAAAAATTATAATGAAAGATCGTAAAGTGAAGCTCCGTTAGATTGCTGAGATGACACAGATATCATATGGAAGTGTATTTACTGAAAAAGGTTTTTTGAAGTGAAGTGAAAAAGGTTTTTTCCAAGTGGGTGCCGCGATTGCTTTCGATGGAACAAAAACAGCAACGAGTCGATGATTCAGAAAGCTGTTTATCGCTATTGACTCGCAACAAAAAAGATTTCTTGCGGGGAAAAAAAAAAAAGAAGAAGAAAAAATTTGGGGGGGAGAAAAAAAAAAAAAAAAGATTTGTGGAAAAGCGTTGGAACGATTGTATCACCCTAAAAGGTGATTAACAAAAGGTGTTATGTTGATGAATAAAAAAAAAATTTGCAAAAAAAATGTTGTTTTCAATGTTAGTCTCGGAAGTTATTGATTGATGTGTTATATACAATTAAAAGCAATAGTCTAGCTGTGAGAAGAAAAGTAGGATACTCGGCTTCGGATTAACATTACGCACGGAAATTCGTGGTAACTTGTCGGCAGAACCCTTAATCTTTTCGTTTCTTGTCCAACCTTTTAAATTCTATCTCTATTGATCAAGAGGGAAGATACGCACACACGCCTTTGTGCTTCGATTCGTTCATGTACTAGTAAAAAAAGCATATTCAACTAGAGTATTTTGTACCGATACTTACTTTTAATGCAGACAAATTTTGCTTGAATCATTATAACCATTTGTTGAATCATGTGTTCTAGGATTTTTTACCAATGAAGCTTTTTAGAGCGTTCTTGCAACTATTCCCCCCTCCCTTTACGGGGAGGGAGGGAGATGGTCCTGAACATCCCCAAAATTAGCTTTCGACCAGAAAATCTACAAAATGCATGTCTCTCCAACATATAGATCTTTATTGTTGTTGCTTACGTTTGCAATGAACTTTTGAAATATCCCTTATAAAAACTAGAATATGAGTTTACATTATTTCTTAGCATAAATGTATGAACAACTTCGGATATTGTGAAACCTTCTGGAAAAAGTAGAACTTACAGAGAAACATAAAACCTTATTAAAGGAATTAATAAAAAGGAAAATGAACCTGACTAGAGATAATAAAATACTGCTAGTTTGTTATAACAAAGATTCAGACTGATTCTAAATTTGTTGCAATTTTATTAATATTACGTAATGATTAACACAATACTGACATTTTCCTATATTAATATTTTTATACATCAAATTCATATTATTTAGTTTTTTTAATATGTTTTGCAACCTTTTTTTAATGCAGATCTTGCGCATTTGAGTAATCAATTTTTTTAATGCCTCGAATTTTTAAAGCCTTTTACTGTATTTAGTATTGCACAACAAAAGTATGTATACATTTAATCATTTAAAACAGATGGTGTTGAAATAATAAAAAAAATAAAGAAAAAAATATTTCAATGTGAAAACGCTCTTTACTACAAAGAATGCTCTTTACTTTTCCAGCAGAAACGTTTATATTAAAAACATTAACGTTCCTATTAAGCATTTGTAAAAAAATTAATTCCCCTACTTTTGACTTTTTGTTTATTGTGTTTACTTAGTACAAACTTTCAGCTTTTTCCTCTTCCGCTTTATAGGTATTATATGAAAAAAACTAAAGTATACAAAAGCTAAAAAGAATTTAGCAGTTCGTACTGTTATATTTCTTGTTTATGCTTCCGTCGCCAATAACCCTCGTGTTGCTTCTAATGCGACGTTAATAAAAACTAAACTAAAAAAAAAACTTGCTTATGCTCTTTTTCGGCCATATTACGAATGGTTAAGAATAACATTTCCAGTAAAAATACTTATTTTTTTTTATAAAATAGAGGGTTTCGCTTTTAATAATTATAAAACAAATGCCAGCAACCAAAATACCCTTCAATTTTTATATATTTAAAAGCTTTGGGCAATTAAAACGTTCCTTTTAAAAATGGTCTATACATGATAAAAAATTTGGTTTATATTGAGTAGATATAAAACGAATACATTAGGGAAATTTATGTAAAAAAGGCAAAAAAATTCTTTTTTTTTTAAAAATTTTCGATATCGATCTAATTAACAATTAATTATTTTGGACGAACCATGTAGCAAAATAAGGGCAGAGAAGAAAAGTTTCAACAATTTTAAAAACTAGAAATTTTTTGACCAAAACATTAAACTTTCTTTTACGATTTAATTAAAACATTTGAAAGCTTAGTTTTCTACTTGAACATTTTTTGGTTACCGACAAATAAAATACAATTACAAAAAAAATTTAGCACTTATAAATATACTAGAGTGGTTAAAAAGTGCCAGTTATGGAAGATGAATGCCGTTGCTAAGTTAACTCCAGGTTACCAGTGTGTGCTACCATCTGTTAAACGGCAACAAAACAAATTTTATACTGATTCATAAGTTAATTTTGATTTAGTGGTAACTTGTTGCTATATCAAAAATTGTTTCCTTCTCCGACGAATCAGTGTCATCATTTTTCGTCGAGTTTTCACCTTCCATAAAGTCTGGACTCATTATTATACATGTTTGTTCAAAATTATTCATCCAATTTCGAAATTCCATATAATTTCACAAGCTATAGAGAAGGAAAAGTAATACATGATTACTGAGGTGTGCGAAATTTTCTGTTAGATAAAGCCTAGCCTTGCCTTGCATGATGTTTTCTTCAAAGACTGGTTTGTTTTGTTCTCTATTATTCTATCCAACCCTGACAATTGTTTTCAAACCATCTTTAAAAAGAAGATTGTGTTCATTTTACCTTTACCATCTCGCAGCCCTGGCTTAAAAATTATTGAAAACTTATGGAAAATTATATGTGATATCGTTAATGAAAGAGGATAATTTGATAAGTTTTAGAAAATATGTCAAATTATTCAACCAGTTGTTAAGCAAATCGAAGTTGATGAGAAGAACAAAATTCGAAATTTATTTAACATCATGAACATAAGGCATCTACAAGTAATATTAAATAAAGCTAGAATAATAAGATATTATGAGTAATTAAACATTTTCACTATACAATTATATAGGTATTAAAACGTGTTGTATACGAAAATATGTTTCTTTTTTTTTTTAGTAACTAATTTCAAAACCTTATAATGGACGTCACGGTTAAAATAATTTTAATTTTATCATTTAGTAGGTTTGCATTATGTCTAATACTGTTGAATATTACAAATACTACCCTGTTATTATATTTTTCGTTAGAAATCTCAGACGTACAAGAAAATCATGCCATCAAGGCTTCTGCGGCAAGAAACAATCCAAAATACCTACCTCAGATATCTGGGGAATAAACACTATACCGTTAATTCACAATGTATCGATCAGCGCGTGTCTGTTGTTTAACTTAACCTTTAGAGGCCGGGCGGTCGCGTTCGCGACCAAAAGGAACAGTATCTTAAAGGACGGGGTTGGTCGTGAAATCGACCAAGGAGTTCCTTCCCCTCGTAACAGCTTTCGAAACGCTGTAGAGCTCGTAAATGCCAATCACTTTACCACCCCTCTTTGTATTCGGAGGTCTTAGTGATAGACCGCCTTTGTACACGCTTCTCGAATAATCCCTTTTTTTCTCCCTTTTTGTGATTTTGAATTGCAATATTTTCCTTTAACTTGAAGCATTTTGTAACAAAAATAATTTCGAACATTTTTTTTTAATATATCACAGACTAATAACTTCACTTTACTTGAAATAAAATGATTTATTTTTCTCAATTTGATATTTTCTTATTATTTTGAGCAAATTTTTTACGAGTATAAAAATTTGGCGTAATCTATGAAAATATTATTAACAGTACAAATGTGTGAATTGATATGCTCAATTTTTCATATAAAATTTAAATAAAAAATTTTAATTTCTCTTAAGCAAACAGTTTGTATTATTTCTATTTTTTTGTGCTAAATATTATACCTAAAATAAGATTTTTTTTTACTGTAAGAATAAATAATTAATGGATTATTTTATATCGTACACATCTCATTATTTGGAAATAATTTTTTATCTTCTGATTTATATTAATCTTTTTATATTATTGTTCGAGTTAGTAGTTTTAGAAGAAATGCATGTTGTATAAAAATGTTATCGTGAAAAATTTTATGAATTTAAGAGATATTCTTATCATAAAGCAATTTCTTTTACTTTGATTGCATAAAGTAGGATAATTTCATATTTGCATAATGCAAAAGAAAACAGATATTACCAGCACAGATAAAAACCATACTTAAAAGTTGTTCAGCTTATTATTTCTATTATCAATTAAGACTGTAAAACTACTTAAAAATTTATTTGTAATCTATAATGCAATTTGCGGACAATTTACACATAAGTAAGTATCCACAATTTGTTTTAACATTACAGAAACTTACTGAAATTATTAACTGATATTAGAATTATAGAATGACAATTTTAATGATTTCATATAAACATATTATGTTCAATTACATTGCGCAAATTTATGAGCTTTAATTATTGCTTTGACTATTGGTGTCTTTTTACAAACCTGAGTTGAGCAATTTTGTAAAATTATAAGAAAATAATTTTTTCACTATATATGGATACACATAAAATATGCATTCCAGAAAGAAAGAAAAAACTTCATCTTTAAATAAATAATTAATTAAATTTTTTACTATTTTCAAGATATTATAATGTTTTAAAATTTTCACCACAGTGAATTTTAGTATTTTTAAGTTATCTTTTTCTTAATTTCTTAGAATCATTTTTCACAATTCTATGTATGGATTTGGTTCTAATACTATCATTTACATTTTTGCAATTATTTTTTTTTTCTCTCAGTTGCTACGAAAAACAGTAAAAAGAATTGTTACATCTAATTTTGAAGGTTGTTTTTAAAAAAGAACTATTTATCAAAATCCTTATTGCATGCGTAGAATAAATTCGATATCTTATATTTTTTTATAAAAAAGACTTAGAATTGTAAATGTATGGTGTCGTGAAAAAGATAAAAAGAATAAAAAAAATTTAAAGGTCAATGAAATAAAATGGCGTATTCTATGAAAGAAAATTAAAATAATGCGCTGGAACTATGAAAGTTTGTGCATATATTTTAAAAGTTCTATATTTAAAATAAGGGTATATAATTTTTTTACATGTTCTCATTTTAGGGAACTGTTTTCCCATAAGTTAGCATGAATAAGTAATTCAAAAATGGTAGAAATATATTTTGAAATAGAATTCAACTCATCCTTGTTCGATAATTTCTTTTCCTTATAGCGGTGGGAAATAAAATTTTTATCAAAAGTTTTAATTACAAACACAAAACACTGTAACCACACACTCGTGAAAAAAAAAAGAAAGAATATTTTGAGTTATACTCTAATAACAGTATTCGAAAAAGGAAAATAATTTTTTTTGTAACAAAATTAAAACATGTACCGAATAAAGTGAGTGTTAGAAAATACAATGCTCCGTTGAATGAGTGCTGAAATTATTAGAATTGTTAAAAATTAGTTTTAAAAAAAAACTGCACAAAACGTGACCTATTATGCAGTAGTTGATTTGTACCAATGATTCTAAAAAAAAGGACGAATATAGTTAGTTTTTCGAACCATGTATTTTCCTTATTTGCATTCATTTATGAATGCAATTATTTTTTTATTGATGATCCATTCATTCATATGCAAATGTAAAAACTTGTGGAGATAAATTGGAAAAAAAAAAAGAAAAAAAATAGAACAGAAACTAGCAATACCTACATTTCCCCCTTGTTTTTCTCTTCAAAAATCTTTAAAAAACAAGTTTCTGTAAGTTGAATTGAATTTTTAAACTCAAGCAAAATACAAAATTATATAATACAATTCGCAGTAAGAGAAAAATGCACTTTCATTGATTATTTTAATTCTAAAATTCTGCCTAATGAGTTGTATTTCTTGACTTTATCATAACTAGAGAAGGTTCTTTGAAATAAAACATCCTGCTTCTTTTTTCAAAGTAAAATTTTGAAACGTAAAAACTATATATTATCCTACTTAGTTGTTAGAAAACTGCTGTGGAAAAATTCGCTTTTCCTTTTTTTCCCCCCTTCTAACATTAGATAGTTGAAACTCATACCACAGATAAAGTGTCAATAAATCTTTAGTGTCCAGCCATTCTAAGCCTGTCTATCTGGATCTTTAAATCTTTGAATGCACAATGAAGTGCATTCAAAGCTAGGTTAGGGTTAGCTCCAAAAGTGCCGAGTGCTATCTTAAACCTTATACATGAAAAGGAAACGAGATAACTGGTTTCAGGGGCACTATTCTTTCGCATTCATTCATTCTCGACTTCAAATGATTATAATTCATTCCCGATTTTATTGACGTTATATGTGTCGGCAATTCCTTTCTTACACAGTCGCTGTGGATGTCCGGCTTATACGTCTAATAAACCTTTTTTTAAATATATGTTTGGGACAATTTTTTTAAAGCGTTTTTCACTAGCCTCTTGCAAGAAAAGCAAAACGTCTTTAGTCAACAACGAATCTAGTAAATTTTTTCGGCAATCATTTTCATTAAAAATGTAGCAGCTAAAAAGATTGATTTTGTTGAAGCCATAAAAAATTTCAAAATTCAAAGCTAGCTCGAAAACAATTTTTTGCTTTGTTCGAGAATGAAAAGATAAAAACATTTTTTGAAATATCAAACTGGCAGAAATTGTTTTTACTTTTTCTTTAATCTTAAATATTTTTGTTTCCAGGTCACTATACCTATTTATTTTATGAAATAAATGATGGCTTTTATATAGAAATAATTAGAATAAGGGGACTTTAGGAAGGTTTCCTCCCCGATCCCCAATAGTTTTAGCTTCTCATCTAACAGTATTATACTTTGTAATAAAAGAAATGTTACCCTAAGAACTGAACTGAATTGAATTATTTTCTTTCTCTATTTATTTTGATTATTACTATTTTCACTTATTATCACTAAAAATCTGAATATTACTCTTTTAATTTTTGGTGCATTAGATTGAAAATATTCCTTAAATTCTAAGAGTAATACTCAGATTTGTGAGTATTACTCTTAATGTTCAGACATAGAGTATTACTCTCTTTCATACATAATTTCAGTAACATGCTAATGTTATTGAAACTATACATGAAAAATAAGCAACTAAGCTCATCACGAATAATGTTTTATATAGAAAATATATATTTATAAAATATTTCATTTATTTTTTGAAGAAAAAAATGCAAGATTTTTCTTAAGAACAATATACATATTTTATTAATTATAATTCGGTAAGAAACAATTTCTAATGGCTCAGTAATATAACTGTCAAAAAGCACAACTGATTTTTTTTAAAAAAATATAATATTTATTGACTTTTAGACAATCGATGCTTATAAATAATATTTAAACTTAAATTTATTTAATGTACATTTGCTCTTCATTAGCATATAATGTGAATGTCCCTTCACGGATATTTATTTCGAGTTTCAGAGAATCAAACAATATTAAAACAATTGATCGTTGATTTGGTGGTCGTGGTATTCTAGTGATAACGGTCGCAAACCCGTGGCAGACAGTTTTCGTCGAGTTGCGGGTTCGAGCCTTGATGCCACTAATGACCCATTGTGTATTCGAGATTGATACACGTAAAATCTGTCAAGGTTCAAAGTCCTCCTGTTGGCGTGGTGTGGAAGTTAGGAGAGGGAGGTGCCAGCTCAAGTGTCATCCTCTTCACATGACCGAGGTTCAAAATTACGAGGTTTGCAACTAATAGTTTAAGTGCTGCTTCTAGTACGACGTTAATAAAACTAATCAATCAACTGTCGTTGATTTGAGAAAATCGGAATTTAATCGAAAATCTATCACATTGATATATTCTCAATATTTTTCTTTTCTTTTCGATTAATCATTTTGATTATAAAGAATAATATTTATCTAAATTTTCTAACGGTTATATTATTATATATTTCTTGAAGAACTTCAACCGTAATTTCAAACTAAACATTTCAGAATATGTTACATGGATGACTTTGATATATATAAAATAAATTTATAATATTTGTAAATTTTCAATGTATTTAATAAAGATTATAAAATTAAAATATGTTATCATGCTACATACTTTAAAACATGTTTTTGAATATTTGATATTTGAATAAAACGAAATAAATATTTATTTTTTTAATGTAGTATTTTATATTAAATTCAGAGTAAAAGTTTCAAGCAAAAGAAATATTGCTGGAATAGTTAAAATGTTCCAAATTAATACAGATATTATTAAAATCGATAAAAATTAAAACAATACAAGACTTTTTTTTTTCCATTGCTGATTTATTTCTGTTATTAATTCAGATTAATAGAAAATATTACAAATTTTTATATTAATTTGAACATTTTCCTTAATTATTCAAAAGAATTACAAATTTATTCAGATTTTTAGATGCTAAAAGCATATTCACACTTCCTTAATAATTAGAGGAGAATTTTTGTGTGTATAAATAGATAATTCATATTGTTTATGTATTAAAATTTGAAATGGTATATAATATAATTTGATAATTATATCATGTAACGGGGTTGTCTTCACTGCCGCCTATAAATATTGCTAAATAAAATAATTATACTAGATCTTTCCGGATTATTGTATATGAATAGAATAATGTTCTGCATGAAAATTCTAATTGTGATACTAAGAATAATACAAGGAAATTGTAGGAAAAAAACATTGCTTCAATTTTCAGAACATCTTTCCCAAAGTTTCTTGAAATGGAAACGGACAAATAACCGCAAAGCGGCTTTCAGAGGGAACTTCCCCTAAAAAAGGGAGACTCATTGGTTGTTAGGGACTTCTTGGAACTCAACATCCCCACTGCACAGCAGGTTCAAACATTCAAATTGGTCCTTTTGTCGGACGACACTTAAAAATGTCAATCATTGACGAGAAAGGGGGTAAGTAATGTCGTAAAAACACCCGTCCTTATCAGGACTTCCTTCTCGAAAGTGCCCGTCCTCAAAAGGTTAATCACCTTATGCACCACGTCAGCGGCATTTAGAACTCCATTTCTCACTCAGTCTCAAATGCTACAGGAGGATTCCCTTGCAATTAATCCCTGCCACTTAATCAGCAATGTTAAAGTACTCCTCTCGCAGATTTTGACGTGTTTAGAGTTGTTAGGGAGTTTAATTGATACGACGCAAAATTAGGGAAATTTCTGAATGGTAATTAACTACTTTCCTGTTCATCAGAGCTATAACTACAGTATACTTAACAGTGTTATGCCCGTAGATATAAATTACATGGATATAACAATCCCTTTTTTGTTACAAATGCCAATACAATTTAAGTTGTATTTTAAACAAATAGGGCGTGAAACCAGAGATGATGCGTAATATTTCAAACTAATCATAGCTAATTTATAAAGCAATAACATATATAAATTAAGAAAGATATCAAAATAAAAACCGTATATACGAGTATTTCAGCAGATAAGAAAACTTTCAGATAAAACGAGGTAGAAATTTGCATCAAAGTCTCTCAGTCATAGCATAACACATGGATCAATAAGTTCCAAGACTAACCCAGAGATGGCGCTCGTAGTAAACCAGTAACCAGGTCTTTCTAGAGTACTAACCTTTGCTTGAAACGTGTCAAAATTTTAAGTCGATCGGACCAGAAACAGCTGAGTTATCGAGGTTAGAGTAAAGTGGTTTTGTAGTTTGTTTAAAAAATGGAAAAAACTGAGTTTCGTGTTCTGATAAAACATTGTTTTTTAATGGGTAAAAACACCGTGCAAGCGAAACAATGGATTGAAAAATGTTACCCGGACTCTTGTCCATCAAAAGCAACGATTTGTCGGTGGTTTGCCGAGTTTAAACGTGGTCGTACCGACACAAATGACGCGGAACGCTCGGGTAGACCTGTGGAAGCCTTTACACCGGAAAATGTGAGTGAAATGACAAAAATTATAATGAAAGATCGTAAAGTGAAGCTCTGTGAGATTGCTGAGATGACACAGATATCATATGAAAGTGTATTTACTGAAAAAGGTTTTTTGAAGTGAAGTGAAAAAGGTTTTTTCCAAGTGGGTGCCGCGATTGCTTTCGATGGAACAAAAACAGCAACGAGTCGATGATTCAGAAAGCTGTTTATCGCTATTTACTCGCAACAAAAAAGATTTCTTGCGGGGAAAAAAAAAAGATTTGGAAAAGCGTTGGAATGATTGTATCACCCTAAAAGGTGATTAACAAAAGGTGTTATGTTGATGAATAAAAAAAAATTTTGCAAAAAAAATGTTGTTTTCAATGTTAGTCTCGGGAGTTATTGATTGATGTGTTACATTATCAAAAGAGTAGTTTTTGATGCGAAAAAAATTATGTAATGTCCAACCAAAGTTTCAGAATATTTCTCTTCTCATCCCCAATATTTTCTCTCTCATTATACTTTCAAAAGGGTATATTTGATTCGACAGAAAACATATAATTTCTATTAAATTTTCAAAATAAATCTCTTCAATCCGAATGTTTTCTACCGCATTACTTCCTCAAAAATTGAATTATTCTTGAAACAGAAAACATGAAATGCCTGCCTAAAGATTCAGAATAATTTCCTTCATTCAAAATATTTTCTCTCTCATCTTCAAAAGGCAACAAGACAGACTGCAACGTTCAAAAAAAAGTTTCATCATTTCCTAATGTCTTTGAAATGACTAAAAAAATACCTTTATTTCGGAATTTTCGAAGAAATAGGAAGACTATAACATAGGATAAACTCCATTATATTGGGTCAATAAGCACTGGAGATCAAATAATATTGCACCGATGTCGGTGGTGATCTGCAATTAATGGAAAATTAGGTTGTTATTAGATAGTCTCATTGCTGATTGGGCAAAGCACTAAATACCTTTTTTTTCTTATGGCCATAAATCCTTTTAATGTAGCAAAAATAGAGAAATAGATGACTGGGCTGCTAGAAAATATTTTTGACCTTCAAAAGGACCAAGATACGGAGAATCTAATTTTTCAGTTTCCCTACATTTATTTAGGGGGGAAATTTAGGGAAAACAATATTTTTATCTACATTTCACTCGTGATGCTTATCTAAACCATTTTGCTTCAATTTTAAAGCTGATTTATAATCAGTAGGAATGTAAGTAAAGAAAGCTGCAACAGGGCATATTTGCAAAGTTTCCCTTTTCTAAAGTCAGAGATCCTTTCTGATTCTACTTTAAAATTTGCAATTTCTTTCCAACCCAATGAAACGTGGTTATGAAAATTCAGTAAATTTTAGAAGCTGAAATAAATTGCATTATAAAAGCGACGGCGAATTGAATTGAATGGGGAAGGTTGCGATAATAGGACGAAGTGCGTGTGAAGAGCGTTTCAGTTTCTTGCGTGATTTGTTGTGGCTAAGATCCAACGTTATCTGATTGACTGAGGAGGATTTACTTGCATCACATTCCGGTAAAGGTATTCTTTGTAGAAGTTTTTAGTACTTATGGCAAGGGTTCAATAATTAAGAATTCCATTTTAATTATCTATATTTTGAAACATAATTGACGGTTTTAATTTTTTTTTTGGGGGGGGAGGGATTCAACTTAATTTGAAATTTAGATTTTGGATTCAACTTACATTTAAGGTGATAGACGAGACAACTAATAGGATTTCGTCACTCTGTATATACGATGGGTAGTTCTAGAAGTAACCGTTTTAGGATTCTAAATTTGGTAACTCGTTATTGTAATAACATTGATTATTATTTCTTTTTCTGAAAAGTCCACATATATGGTCACGTTAGAATTCCAAAGCCTTCTCGAAATAGCTTTTCCATTCGATTAGATAATCTTCGTCTGTTTGGAGTAGAGTCACCTGAAACAATCCATTCATTTAATTATTGCTAGGCTTCCGGTGTATAATGAATACGGACATCATCAACAAAGGCATATCGACGCAAAATGGCGGCAACAACTCGAAACAACAACAATCAAATTTTTAAGTAAATGTAGTTGCAAAACAAAACTAACCTACAAATCAATGTCAAATTTGTTTTAACGTTGTTTAACATAGCACACCATAGTAATATCAACTTGCCTTTGCAACGGCATTTTTTCTCAAAATCAGGTAGTTCAAGAACCACTATCGTAGATGTATAATAATACGGTAGCAAGTTAAAGAACTGTGTTTTCTTTTACATATTTTAAAAAATTGCTTGTCTATCGGTGACTGAACTCGCCCTTATAGTAGATACAGATCATCAATCTCTAAAAATTTAAAATTTAGTTAGCATAGATATAATTAACACTCAATCTTATATATTATTTAATTAAAAAAAATAATTCTGTATCTAAAAAAATAAAGAAAAGCATTTGAAAAATATTAATGAATTTAAATTTATAATTTGATTAAAATTTAGAGTCAAATTTGAGCGAGTTGATTAGAGAAACATTTGCTTACAACTGTATTTCAGGTGTACTGAGATATAGTAGATCTAGTGAGAGTAATACTAAATGAACGTTTTGAATATTGATAACTTGATGATATTTTTTTTAAAAAAAAAACTCTTTTAAGTACTTATATGACTTTCCCATTATTTGACTATGGAATCGTGTACTTGTTTAAATAAGCTAAATATTAACCAAAAATAAAAATAATAAATTAAAGGTAAATCGCCAGAGAAATTTGTAAAAATTTATCTGGCGAAAAATAATTTTGCATTTTAATAAAGATTAGAAATCAAAAATAAAAATAAAAAATTCTACTTTTCAATTACATTTTATTTACAAAAGAAAATTTATATTTTAAATTCGTATAATATTAGCTGATTGTTATCCTCTTAACACCCAATGCCCATTCTATTGGATATTTTTATTTTACATGTTTAAAGGAATTTTTAGTTTTATATCTTAAGATCAGGCACTCCATTGTATTGAACACTCTAGTACTGCAATCTAATTATCTAAACTTGTAATTACTGGGCAGGATCCTTGTTCCTCAAACATTTAAAAATGGCAGACAAGAAGAAAGTAGCAATTGAAGGTATGTCAATAGCTCCAATTAGTTTTATTACACTTTTTTATATATATTTTTGACTTAAAAATAGCTAATATACAATTTTAAATGTGTGAATATTAAGTAATGTTGAATATTTAATCAGTAATTTACGTTTTTACTAGATTGAGACCCAATGCCCATTATAATGGATTGGCGAAAATTGCATTTTTTTTTTTAATTTAAAAAATGGCTGCGCACTGTTTTGTATTAATTTTTAGATGAATTATCTCAAATTAGAGAAATATTGCTCAGAGAATATGGTTTCGGGTCTCAAGATTTTTTTTTTTTACTTGTATCTGCATATAGGTTTCTTCTAAATGGAAAATGAAGATTAATTTATGTTTATATTCTTAGCTTGTTAAAAGTACAAATTTACTTGTTTGCATAGTTTGTTTGTATAACTAAATCTCTGAATTATAACAAATAAATATAATTAAATAACTACTAAATTGTACTTTCAATATTTAGGAAATACTGCATATATGAAACACGTACTTATCCATCTATAGATATCCATCGAAATAGAACTTTAGAAATCTATTAAATTGCTTTGGATGAGAAACTGGTTTATGGAAAAAAAAACTTAATAAAATCTATGATAAAAAATAGTTTATATTAAGACTTTTGATTCATAAAAAAAGCTAAAAAGACAGTACTTTTTTATTTCTGAAAATAAAAAGTAGGAAATTAATTGTATATCATGTATGTGTGCTTTAATAAAATTCATGTGTCATATAAACAGAAATTATTCAAAAATATTTTATCTAAGTCTTTTGATCACTGTAATACTTTGAAGGAATTGTGGTAAAGGTCACCCTCAAAAACATAATTTTTGGATTATAGGATCAAAACTAGACTCATAAGCTTTCATACTCATGGTAAATAGCACGGAGTCAAGTATTATCGGCCAATAACAGAAAATTATGCGTCTAGCCCTGAAGGATAAAAATTTTTGATACTGAATAAAACAATATAGCTTATGAGTTCAAGAAAAAAAAAAGAAACCCAAGAGGATTTTCATTTTTCTAGAATTCTTGAAAAACTCGAATCTGTTAAGCTAGTTTTATACTGAAACAAATAATACAATATAATAAGGTTTTCTGAAATGTAACAGTAAAGCTTATGATAAATTATATACTCTGAAGCTATAGAAACAAATGCTCTTAAGTGAATTGCATTTTGTATTGTTATTAATTGACGATCAATGAAAATCGAGTTTTAAGTCTGATTTTAAGTAAAACACTTGTTTTTTCGTCTCAGCTTATGAACTTTTCTTCCCAATTTTTCTTATAAAAATGAGCTAAATAATCTCATTCCAATTAAATGTTAATATTTTGCTCATTTAATTTTTAGATTAGATATTTTAACTATTCGTGACAAATATTAATTAAAAGTCCATAATATCACGTCTCGCATATCTCTTGAAGTGATTAAATCCTAATTTTCTGGTAGATTATTTTGAAAAATGAGTATGCAGTTAATAATATACAGAATTACTGGTTCTATACTGGAAAGTTATGTCCTCTTGGGGAGTGAAAGGAAATAATACATTGTTCATGCATTTAATAATATTTATTGTAAAATGTAATATCATTCGTTTTTAGGATTGATCTATAAATATTCCAGATAGGTGCATCACGAGTTAAGTGAGAAATATATGCTTAATCGAGTCACCATTTGCACATTTCTGCTTGCTTGGAACTAAACATCCTTATTACGGAACACATGATAACTGGTGATGAAACGTAGATGACCTATGAACTCAATGTACGGGAAACAGCATACTTTAAGTCCAGAAAACCAGCTCCTTATCATTCTAAGCTGTGCTAGAGTTTGAATAACAGAATGTTGTGTATAGGATGGGATATTCAAGGATCAATGCATTACCAGCTACTGAAATCTAACGAAAAGCTCATTTCGGAGAGTATTGTTATCAAATGGATGACGCAAACAAAGTACTCAAAGAACAAAGTACAGAGATGTTCAGTACGAAGCACACAATACTACATCACGATAACGCCAGACTACATACTACTTTTCGAATTGTCAGAAAGTCCCAGAGATAAGCTTGCATATTCTGTCACATCTGCCATACTCTCCGGTTATAGCACCCTCCTGTCATTTCCTGTTTCTCTATATGCAAAACATTTTGTGGGAGAATCATTTGAAACCTAAAGCGGAAAACAACCAATCACTGTCTGAGTTTTTAACCTCTGAAAACATTTTCAACAAATTTAAATTATTTTAAGTAAGCCACGCATAAAACTCTTAAATAAATTATAAATTCATCAGCATTATGACAATGATCTCTTAAAAACAAGATTATTCTCTTATTGCTTTAAATTAAAGTAATTTCTTAAAAGATTTCGAATACAAAAGCTCAGCAAAACGAAAATTGCATTGTATTTTATTGTGACATCCTCATGTTTAAAAAAATATAATTCCTATTTAATTTCTAAGAAAATGGCAAAAATAACCATCAAATTGCAGTGAATCGGTAAAATATTTCTTTTAAGGTTAAAAAATTTTCCTTTTAGATTAAAAAAGTGGTGAAAAAGAGTTGATTAGCTTTTTGATAAATATACGCATAGTTTTAATCTCGAAATCACAACGTATGTGACTAATGAATAAAAATGTGTTATATCATTAGAAATCAGAGGTTACTCGTTAGGATTACAAATCAACAGAAATCTATTTGTAAATTTATGAACGAACGACTAAAATAGGATCCCGGAAAGGGGAACACAGTACTCTCACCTTAAGGCGACAAAAAAAATACAAATAGTAAATATAGAAATAATAATGATGCATAATGGAATGATTTAATGCAATATATATTATGATTGCGAAAGATTGATAATAAAGCACAATAGAACACAAATTGTTACTTTGGTAATCAGTTTTCACAGTCCAGAAAGGATCCACACATTAAGTAAGCAGGTTCTTTTTGAATGAATTTTAATTTTATTCTGAGACTCTCCCAATAACAGGTGGCAACAAACATAATCGTATAAATCTACAATAGCACAAATTTGCAGTTCACACAACTGAATGCTGTGTTTCAAAATACCTATTCTGAGCATCTCAAAAGACACAAATACTCTACATTCTGAAACTGCACACACTGTAGATCAATATATACACATCCAAAAATTGTTCCAGAAACTTACTGAATTTGTCTGGAGATATCTAGTTTTGTCATTAAATTTGGCTCTTTGGCGAAATTTGTGGATGATATTTGTCACCAAAGTCATGCCTATTTTAACAGCATCACTTCTTGGAACATTTTCTCTACAGTAAAACCATCTCCTTGGCAAAACCACTTTCAGTAGAGAAAAGAAGAGTCCACAATTTTCTAAGCAATATGTATATGTCATATAATGTACTATAATTACACGTACATAGATTGAACTTTTGTGTTTCATGTACTTATTTGCAAACCGTTGAAAGAAAGTAATACTGAAAAATATTTATTTGATTTACGACTGGTTCAACTTACGATCACAAAATTAGAACGAATATTTACCGTAAATCGAGCAGACCCTGTATTTAACTTCTATATATGCAACAAACAATTTTCAATTTTATGAAAACGAATGCTTCGTAAAATTACTGAATTTGAAAGTTGATTTATTTTTATAAATATTAATAAGAAGTTATTTAAATACGGCTCTGGTATTTATGAAAAAAGATATCGTTGAATAAGATATTGTCAACTAAGAAAAGTTACACAGATTTAACAATAATATGTCATCTACTACTAATGCTGTATAAATTGAATAAGCTAATTATAAGCTGAAAATGTATGATTTATCTGCTAAGCTAGTGTTTCTACAGTAGGCATAAAGCTTCTTGAGGAAAATGTTGTTGCATAGGATAATGTAATATTAATAATATGAAAATTAAATTTATTAGGAAAATTGTTAACTATACATCTCTTCAATTGGCTTTGGCAAAAAAGATAACAATAAATTAAAACTGGATTAAAAATGATGTGTGATAAAATAAAGAATTAAAAAATATCAGAATTATAGAAACCTAATTAAACAAATGAATATTTACGAATTTTATTAATAATGGGAAAAGTACAGAAAAATTAAAAAAAATCCCAACCATATTTAAGACTATTATCGAAACGCTCTGGAAGTTGATAATTTAAAAACAGTTTTGTATTTTCAGTTATATTATTTATATTATCACTTTTTAAGTAGAGAAATTTTTCAGGGAATTAAAAAACCTGCAAGAATAAATGTTAACAAATTAGACAGAAAGTTGATAATTGTCAAAAAGGATGGTATTTTCAGTTATACAGGAAAACTACCATATATTTCTGTAGAGAGGACGATAGCTGAATCATGAACAAGTAATATAAAAAAAATTACATCTAACAGATGACATCTATACATAAAATAAGTATATAACAAGTATTAAAAAAATTTAAGTTAATTCCTATTTATGTCAACAAATAAATATTTTATTTTAGTTACTTTTTATTAAATAATTACGATTAATATATTTATATATGACTGAATCACAATATTAAGGGGCAAAAGAAATTTTTAACGAGCAACCTACACGCTTCGTCACTGACGGTATTTATTCCAAATTTATATCCTGCTAAATATCTTATATAAGAGAAATTTTTCTCCCATGTATAATTAAAATTAATTATTAAAAAAACTTTATGCTTCGACTTGAAGGCATGAAGTTTCTACGCCGACGCTCAACCAACTTTGCCATTGCAAGACAAATGACAGAGTAGAAGCATTGGTTAGTTTCTTAATTCATCTGGTAAATTAAATGGTTGGAATGCAGTTTAGCTCAACCACCTTTGGTGACAGGAATTATTTGGCGGTATTTGCCAAATGTGGCTACCCTGGTCCACTTCGCGGACTTAACGCTCAACCAAAAAAAATCACCAAATTTGGCAATTTTTGAAATCGCGCCAAGCGGTTGGGCTAAACTGCATCTCACCAATTAAATTTAATTAAATGAACTAATATTTGAAAAAACTGTATTAACACCAAGTCTCATTTATTACAAGTTTAACAAAATGTATATGAAATTGAGTGGATGAATAAAAAGTATTTTATTAACGACTGAAAATTTGAACAATTGAGAGTGTGAGCTAATAGTAGGAATTTAGAATAGCATTCAAATTCTAGTGTCATCCTATAGGACAGATACAAAAACAAATTAGATAGAAATTTATATAATTTAAAACTATTATAAAGTAAAACAATTCACACACAATTTATTTAAAAACCTGCAAAATCCCTGCATTCATCATCTGAGGCAAATAGCTGCTCAAATACATTCGTAATGTCATTGTTGAGAAGCTCATCCTATGGGTCCTATTCTGTACCTGATGAGTCTATTTAAGCTTCATCACCATTATCCTATAATAAATCATTCTCTGAGGCATCCATAGCATTTGAAATCCTGTACTTTTTGGTGGCCGCGTAGCCTAGTGTTCATGAATGAGGACTCGCTGCCAATATTGCTTTCATCGAATCATGGGTTCTAGCCCTGATGCCGATAAAAGATTCTTTTTATACCTGGTTTGATGTGTGCTGGATCTGGTCGAGGTCCCAAGCCCTTCCATTGACTTAGTGCAGAAGTTTGGATAATTGTGATCCTCGTCACTCGACCGAAGTTCAAAAATAAAAGTTCCATCCCCAATAGCCCTCGTGTTGTTTCTCAGAGCCATTTAATAAACAATCACAATCCCACGCTTTTTGAAAGATTTAATCATTGTTTCAGAGTTTCATTTTATGATTTGATGACGAAATCATTCCGCACATCAAGTGACGCAACCTGCATAGTTCCACTTTTTGTATACGACTTTTCACCACTCATCACCCAATTATTTTGTTATTCATACGTGTGGTCTTTGAATAGTTTATTCTGAGACACATCTGTAGAATCGAAGTTACACCACTTGGTATAACAGCTATTTTAGTAATGTCCCATGTTAAACGATAAAAAAATACTGTTATCAATTACATGTCTGCGAAATATATATTTCACACCAACAAACTGTGTTGATTTATTTGATTCCCTGATCGGTTCTGCCACACATTTCCCACGCACAACTTTGCATATTCTCCTCCATCCATGCCTTTTCCTGAAAATGTATGAAAAAGTCTGGCCATAATTTTATTTTGAAAGTTGTTTACCTCTTGGAAAATGGCATAGGATTAACTTTACTCCATCTGATTTTAATTTTATTCCATCTGTCTTGCATGTTAATACTACTGTAAATCTAGTTTTTTCATCGCTTGTACTTTTGACTGGAACAATTTTTACAACTTCTATTTTTAAGTGTTCCATTGTTCATCATATCGAAGTTCATCGGTGTTTCATCCATATTTCCAATATTGAATAATTATGTTGTATGTTTGCCTCATACCAATAACACACTTGTGAATACTCGTGAATTTATAATCAAAATCTTGTAATAATTCCTGCACAGGAATTGTTTTCTCCCAGGCTACCAGACTTTTTTGTTTATGAAACGATTATACCAATCTATTGTTGCTTTAAATTATTTGCCTTATTTTGGAGTGTCCAGAGTCCATTTCAATGCATAAGCAATCATCCTATTTCTTGTAACAACATAACCGTTCTGTATATGTTCTGTTACCTATTCTGCAAAGATATTTTCTAAATCAGCCAGGAAGCTATTTCTCTCTTCATAGAATATATTTTTTTTTAATTTCTTCTATCTCTTGCGTTCTTCTTTGTTATATCGAAAGTCCTTACAATAGTACAGTTGTTCGAATCTAGCTTGTTTTATATATTTTAACTGGAAGTTTGTTTCATATTTTCTTCTTTTCGCTGATTCTGTGATAAGGTCCACACTTAATAAGTTTTATGCTTATAATACTTATAATAAAAAGAGATTGCACGCACCACACAACCTACAACAAATCCTATGAGAGGTATATGTGTGTTAATGATTTGGTACGTGCTTCTATACACGGTGCTGTCAGGTGCAAGAAAATAAAATTTGTTCTAGTGGATAATCGTTGATTTAAAAGAAGTAATAGGTCGTTGATGTTTAAGTAGTCATTTTATAGACAGCTATATGTTAAATTTATAAACCTTTGAGAAAATTTTGTATCTTTTTTTTTTATCTGAAGATCATCTTTACTGCGGAAATGTAAGATAGATGTATTTTTTTTTTCTTTTCTTTTTTTAAAGAATCTTTTTCAAACAATGAAAAGAAAAAAGGGCTTCACGCTATGCACAGAAAGTTAATAATCTAAAAGAACATGATATTCTCAGTAATATTTAAAAACAAGATCTATTTTTTTTTTTTGTTTAATTAGTTATTTTCAAACAAAAAAATAGAAACAAAAAGTTTGGCAGGAAGGGATCGTTAACGTTTCAATAAACTTATAAGAACACTAAATTAATAAACAAAAGTATTAATTTTTATAAATAATATTTAATAAATAATAAGAATAACATGAAATATCAGGAGTTTTTTAAATTAATTGACATTTTCTTGGCATATCACCAACAAGCGTTTCGTAGATCGCCTGGAAGAATAAATAACATAAGTTGTCAATATCTGGACAAAGCCATTGCTTGCTTTAGTGAAAGGATACATCAGGATTTGACGTCTAATTGCTCTTGAAATTGAAATAAATTGCACTTTTTTTCGATATATATTTCGAATCACACCCAAAACTTTCTTTTAAAGAAGTATTTTCCTTTTCGTTGGAAATATATATTTCTTGAAGAATGTTCTCAAAGGGGATCTCTTTTTAGACAAACGTTGAATGATATCCTAAGTGACATGTCACTTCAAAGGTTGTGTCGTGGACATTATTTTAAGCTTTTGCCCTTTAAAATAAAATTTGTGAACAGTCTTAGTTCTCGAGCTGTGACTCTGGAGTATAAAGTAACTTTTCGTGAATCCAATAAAAGAAAAAATACTTATCGTCTAATTAGTCACTTTAAGCATTATACTAAAACCTGCTTTCTCAGACCTAATTATTCAAATACTGTACTAAACCCTGGTTATTTAAATATTGTACTCAAACCTAATTTCAAGTTCATAGCTATTTTTTTCTTAAATATTCATATTTGCAAGGAGTACTTTAATTGATAATAATGATAACCAGAAATATTTTCAAACGTTATTTTTTTAAAAAAAACAATAATATTAAATGTATTTCCTGGGATCGCTTCTCATATACACATTCTGAGTTCGCAGTTCCAATGCACTGCAACTCCCGCTATTCATTCACTGGATACCAAATTTTAATCATTTCCATGTTCGGTCCAAATGTTTTTGCATACGAAATTTCATTACAATCGGGTAACTCCTTCTTGGTGCGTTTTTTTTTTTTTTTTTTTGTTATAGAATATATTTCATAATATTTAAAATTACATTAAACTTCAAACAAAATTTTATTTGTTCAATAAAGGACAGAGTAAGAGATATTATTTCTTTACCTTTAATAATAAGTTCCTCAACATTCTCAATGATATATACATCTAATAAAATAGTTATGCAATTAAAAAGAGACGTTCGATATGAGAACAAATACACAATCTGACTACTTTTATCCACAAAAATAAAAAAATTAAGAAATTTTCGTTTCTTATTGTAAGAACGCGTGTACCCTTTCGGATATTGGGCCTAAAATACTTTCCTTTGAAGACAACTGATGTACTTTTCAAATAACGTGATCATTGTTGTTTTCATGCATAATTAATCAATGCAAAACCCTTACAACTAGCTTTAAAATGAATACATTGCGGTTTATTAAGATTATTCAGAAGTTACACATTTTAAACTTGAAAGTAGGAGCCTTTTTTATTATATTCTCAATTTATTAATAAAAGGAAAAAAAATATTTTACTTTCTGCAACAAGATATGTAATTTCCGTTCTAATGTTTTGTAATATTTTGACTTTATCAGAGTTTTTAGTTCAAAAATCAGAAATTGTATAAATTACCAAATGTCTAGAATGAAGTTTACAGAATATGAATTCAGTTTTGTTTGTTTTATTTCATAAGCTTTTATTTGATATTGGTTCGACCTTGCCCTGAGAGAGGAGCAACACGAGAGCTACCTTGTAATTGTAGAAGATAATTAGATGCGTATGCATATACCACACTTTAGTTGACTCCGATCAGTATGTTGCAAATGTGATCCAGGACAGTTTAATATTTAAAACATTGATTATTTGTCGTTTAATATAGCAATGTGGAATTAAATTATTCCTTATTATTGCCATGTCCTCTACTCATCCAATAAGGTGCCCAGCGAGTTTCGAACTTCAGTGGAGAGAAGGGAGTCAATCATGCTGGTCTAGGAGAAGAATAGGACAGTTGCCAGATTCATCCGAACAACATGCGGCTAAGAATATGAAAAGCTCCGTTTTCTTCTACTCTAGCTTTTGCTGTCTTCTTTAGATAGCAACCGGAATATAACAACTAATGCAGCAGGTGCGCACGCTGAATACTTGCAATTTACACAACTGAGCGAATGAAGAAATTAATGTTTTTTAAGTGCTGCCTCGTGGCAAGATAAGATGAAGCAAATAATTCTTGGCCGCCTCATGGCACAGTGAGAAGATGGCAAGCAGTTCAAAGAGGGCCGCCTCATGATTTTGAACAACGGTCATGTCACGAGGTTCATTTCAACGGAATGAAACTATATTTAAAAAATATACAGATATAAAGGAAATTTCAACTAGAAAAAGCATTCTCTTGAAAATTAGAATAGTTAGCAGACAGAATGTAAGCACATTTAATAAATAGAAATCCTTAAATGAAGTTACTCGTTAACAGTTATGCTGCTAAAGAATGGATAGTAGACAATGAATAAAAAATCAAGGATACCTTTTACTATCTGTTTCTTAGATTATGCCTCAAATATTGTTATTTCTTCATAGTTGATTTGAAAAGCTTACACTTCTGAAAATATTGCAGTGGTGATATCTTGGAGAGGAGAACTGCTTTTATGCTGGATGGGCATAATTAAATTATAATTATAAATATCCCTGATATAAAATGAAATTCCATTCTATTTAAGACACTCTCTGTACCGTACGAAAAATATTTTCTATTTACGCATTTAAATTTTTTTATTACATTTTTCTATTCAAGAAAATAACTTTTTCCGTCAAGAAATATTATGTTTCTGTTCAAGACAACATATTATATATATATATATTGTCTTGAACAGAAAAATAATTGGATATATTGGATTTATCGTAATATTGGATATATTGTAGATAAAATTTTGAAGTCTTAAATTTTTAAGAATAAACTCTTAGGGAAATGTCACAACTCTACTCATCCTATATTTATTAATATTTTAATGTGAAATATTTTTATAATTTTCTCAAGGATATCTTAATGATCTTCAAGGATCAATTTCAAAACTAATCATTTAGTTTTGAAAGCAAAAATAAGAATAATATATTGATAGGTATACCAAAATTCAGCAAAAAACTGGATATCTCTTATTAATAACTATATTTATTATATTTCTCTAATAAACAACATTTGGATTAAATCTATGAGCCTATTACTTCTGACTGTAGAGTCCCTAAGGTCTGTCAACCAGGCTCGTGCCCTGTATCTGGGAGCCAGTGTAGCCCTCCGTCGAACTGCTATACTTTAATCAACTGCACAACAAATGATTATAATAAAAAAAGAGAGAAGTCAAAAATACTTTCAAGTTTTTATAAACGCAATGTTCTTCTTGTATACATAGAGGAATGATGGACAGTTATTCAGAAGGTACTTTAAAAATTTTATTAAAGCTCCTATGGAGTTCGATGATGAAAAAAAAAATTGATTGTATTGTATCCTGCAGTTGAATTGAAATGTCTCAGAAAACTTTTTTATTTAAATGATTATATTTAGAAGTAAAAAAGAATATTATTAACAGCTAAAATAAACCATATGATTCCATTTCTTATCTGTAGTTAATGATAAATAATCATTTGCAAAGGTAATGTATTAATTAAGCGAATGCAAACCTGGAATAGGAGGAATTGTTCTGATCTCATTCCTGCGTGGGGCAGCAAAACTGAGTGTTTCTCTAAATAAATATTAGTAAACTCTTATAAGAATTGTTTGTGTATTATTATGAGTTAATATCTAAGTTAATACCTGAATCCTGATATTGTATTCTATTAATAATAAACCTTCCTTTATGAGCTCTTCTTCACTTCATTACTCTGCAATTTTTGTGCTTCAAAAGTTTCAAGGAGAATTATTAATTTCAGTTTCCCTCAACTGACTTATAAAACATTTCTAAGATGAAATATGTTGTTAAAACATTTATATTAACCCTTTTATGACGGCCTTATCATATGTGTTTCAGCTGCAAATATTATCCCATAGACGCATGTGTCATATATAATTCAACATTTGAATTGACTCTGGGCAATGTGTATCAGAAATGACTTTTGAAGAGTCCATTGAAATAAAGTAGATTTATGTGAATTAAATTTTAAAATAATCAATTTATTTATCATTAATTTATTCAACTAATTTTTAATGAAATTATTTATTTGCTTATTATAAATTTATTAAAGGTATTATTAATATTTATTTATTTATTAGAATATTTTTCAAATTAATTATCAATAGTTTATTCAGTTTCCTTATCATTACTTTATTCAATTTTTGATTTACAGTAATTTTTTTAATTTTTTTTATTTATTTATTGTCATTTTACTCATTTTATTATTTATTTATTTAATCAGCTTATGAGTAATTAATTCATTCAATACAATCAATTTATTTATTATTAATTATTTTTTATTGATTTACTCAATTTGTTATTAGTTTACTCAAATTAATTTTTATGTACTTTATTTATTTATTCAAATTATTTTTTATTTACTTAATTTGTTTATTTATTTATTCTAATTATTGATTGCTTATTAATTTGTTCAATTCGTTATTCACTAATTTATTAGTTTTCATTCAATAAATTTATTTTTAAATTTTATTTATAAATATTATAAGTAATCTCATAATACTTTAATTATTAATATTTCATTTATATTAGTTTTTTTTAATTTTCGCGAATCAAATTTTTAAGCAAAATTTAAAATAAATTTAATTTATGCGATTTTATTTCTTAAGTTAGACTTAGGAACGTGAATTGCCCGTTCTCCAACGAGCGCTTCAAGTGGAGAGAGCAGCTCGAGGACTGAGAGGGCCATTGCAAAAGAATTAATTAACAATAAGTATCACTTACATATTGTTAATTAAATCTAAATTAGAAAGAGTAGAATGGAAGGTAAAAATTGTGGTTACATTCGTGATGAAAGAGAAATAAAAGAAGTAAAATTCTTTCTATTTTTATACATGGAAAAAAAATTCTTACACTTTTCAGCTCTTAGTGTCTATCAATTTTCTTTTAAAAATGCTTCCTGGTTTTTAATTTTTTTGCCTTGTATTTAATTTATCCTAACAAATTTTCGTAGAAAATGTAATTGATCTCTTATACGTTTAAATATAATCCCTGTTAAAAAGTTTTAAAAACTGTTTAAGGGGTCTCAGGACTCTTAACGCTTGCCCGTGTATCGAAAAAAATATCATTTTTCAAAACAATATAATTTACCAATGAAAAAAAGCAGACAATTGAAACTTTTACCACATAATATTCATATTTAATTACATTTTGTCTCATATTTTCATGAGATTTGAAGAAATATTTAAAAAGTTATAATGAAAAATAAATTAGACATTTTTTCAAAATTAAGGAAATCTATATTTTGCTGCGCGCAGGATTCTGAAGAATATTATTGATTAAAATTTACAAAAGTTATATTATTTAGTAAAAAAAAGTTCAATTTTAAAGTTATACACACTTTTAGAGAAACTTAGAGAAAAAAAAAATTTTAGTACAATTATTAAAAAAATTATGAAATTTTAAGAAAAAATCCAATTAAAATTCATATAAAAGATTTTCTGTTAATAATTTGTTTAAAAATTGATCTATAAGTCATAAAGAAACCTTTTTTGAACATGTATATAAAATTTCACTCTGATATCTTAAATAGTTTCTGAGAAATCCTGCGCGCTACTTAAAAATTTTTGTTTTGAGAAAAATGAAGTTAAAGATGAAAAATAACAAAAAAAGAATTCACATAAAATAACATACACTAAAATGCCCCAGGATCATAAGTACTTCCCTCAGTAATCTTATGGTGTTCCATTTCTTTAGCTTTTTTAATTTTTTTAATCTTACGAGCTTCAAAGGAAGCTTCGGTTGCTCGCTTCTTGGCAGTTGAAACGCGCACTTTGTTGACATTTATACATTTATAAATGTATTTCCTGTGAATTTTCAAGCCTAAAGCAAGCATCAAATCAGCTTGACTTTTACGTCCATCATTGTATTCACATATAGATATAAAAGTGGCTATTTTAGCAACTGTTAGGCCTGACCCAATTACTTTTGGGCTATATTTCCAAATCAGCGAGTTCAGTGACTCATTTGCATTTTGGGTTTTACCACCTAAACATCTTCGCAGCAGCTTCAAATGCGATAAATCTTTAAAAACAGGTTTGATTGATTCTGAAACTGCTTTTGGTAAGGTGTTTGTATGTTTATATTCCTGAGTTTTGTTTTTAAACTCCGAAACATTATATTTACACCAACTATCGATGCCTTTAGGGCAGAACCAATGCTTCGGCTCATCATCTGTACTAGCTGTATGAGCCCATACAGCCCAGATAGCTTGTCTCATCTCGCTGACATTTTGAGCATTGGCACGGATTGCATTACCATAGTAGATTGTCAATTTATTTATGACAGCATCCGTTAGGAGACCCTTTCCACCAATTGTTTTCTCATCAGACAGCTTCTTTTTCCCCATTGAGGCTTTCAATTTTCTCAAGTGGCTGCCCATTCGCTTTTGAACGTATCCAACGCACTCAATTTTATCAATTGTGATGCTGTCACCGTATGGCTTTTTTTCAACAATAGATAAAAATGTTTTTGAATCCCCATCTCCGATGTATTGTTGATATATTAAGCCATGTTTGCGTTCAGATCTGAGAAAAATTCTTTGCATTCCACTGACTTCCATTTGTCCAGCGGATCCGTAGTGGTTTTTTTTACAAAAATACTGGTGTTTAGCCAAATAAGAACTATATTTGGGCCCGAACTTTGGCCCCTTGTATGAGTTGCACCCTTTGCAAAACGAAGACATGATTCCAATATCGAGGACTTTCCCACAATCAGCTCCAATCAGAGTGCACACCCCGATAAGAGATGTATGACCTCGTGTCTTCCATGTCCCATCACCACTAACTGCAATAGAATTCGCAGTGCCATCAATAATTTTTTCTTCTTTCGCAGCTTTTATCATTGATACATTTGCAAGAGCCTCACTCGCATCTGCTATCTTTTTATTTATTATGTCATATGCCTTCTGAGACACTGGCTTTGGGAAACACATAATGGAGCAAAATGTCTCGAGGGAGGATAATCCTTGGCCTATGTATCTCATCGCTAATACAGACCGTCTGTTAATTTCAGGTACATTTTTTTTGTCACCAATCATATCACAGGAATTGAATTTCTGCTGAACTCCACATTTTTTACAACTTATTAGGAATGTTGATGACAAACCTATAGTGGATTTTTCACTCAATTTTATTTCCCCTTGGCACACAGTGCAATGCATATATTTTTCTAATTCAGAGAACATTAAATTAATGTCTATTAATCTATATCCCAGAAATCTGTAAACATCTTTTTCTAAAGATTGCGAAACACTATGTGCACAAGGTAACTTTTTAGCAGATGTACTTTTGTTTGGCGCTGTATCTTCAAACACAATTCTGCCAAATTCAGACTTCGATTTTTTCATGTATTTATTACCTTGAAATCTTTTCTTTTTTGGTCTCTGTCCAGACGCTCGTTTTTTCACAAGATTATCCATATCAAAACACTTATTGCGATAGAGATCTAATCACGAATAAATTTGACTGCGAAAGTAAGCGAAAGTAAATAAACAAACTCAGAAAAAGCAAAGTTAAAAGTTGAGTTGCTACACTCCTACTTATTCACAAATTTATTTTGATATTAAATATGACTCTTCTTCTAAAACTATTCAGCAAGAGAGAATAATGCTTAGAAAATTCTGACAGCTGTCAAAAGTGGGCGTGGCAGTGGCTTGTTTTGGTTTACTTTTCACCAGGATGGTTTAGTTTTTTCTCGATAACTCTGGAAGTTTTCGAAGTATCGTTATAATTTTGGTACCAAAATGTTCAGAACAAATGAGGCTCTAACATATATTTTTTTCAAAAAATCAAAAATTTTGAGGTTTAAGGGTCCTGAGACCCCTTAATAAGGTTCATTCCATCTTTATGTTTATGGTATACTCATCAGCTTCTAAGAATTTTCTTGAGGTTCCGAAATTCCTGGTAGTTCTATTACTATCTTAAAAAAAATCAAAAGAAGTCCATAACGCACAGGACAAATGTGAAAGAACTCGAAGTTTTTTTCACCTTGCATTTGCAATACATCTATAACATACTCCTATGTTATAAATAATACAATAGTTCTTCAACACGATCTCCATGAGAAAAAAAATTTAATCGTTCCTCATCATTAAGAACATTGTTCGGAGAGTGTAAGTGGACTGTATGTTGGAAATGATGACAATTACTTGTTGTAATTGCTTATTACGATAATTGAGTGAAGCTTGTTGCCTCGGACCATGTTGGTCTCTAGCTTATACATAAAGTTAAAATCGATTCACAATTTTCTTTCTTCACTGGCACACGTCAGGGTTACTAAAATTTGAAATGGGAGCCAAGTGCTCTAGGCAGGAGCACACCATCGCCAAGTAGCGAGAGTGCCTGAACAAACATGGAAATGTGAATACAGAACATCAATCTAATACTAGAAACAAAACGTGCCTATACATTATGCAGAAGAATTTGAATTTTTCCGCTGCATTATAAAGAGGATAGAATATGTTCGGATACAAAATATTTGTAAAATTTGAAATCTCAAAAGAACTTATACTCACAAATGCTATTTAGATTTCACATTTACTCTGAAATTAAATTTAGGACAGCAAGTTTTCTTAAAATTCAAAGTAGTTTTTTAATTTATTTCAGATTTCCCTTGACAGTTTTTTGTAAGAAATCAAGAAAATTTTTATTGCTCAAGTATTTGCTATGCTGTGAATGGACTGAATGCTTTGTTCGCGTTGCATTTAGAAAGAACACGATGTTTATTGGCTACAGATCTAGTAATTTGGAGCTTCAATCAAGTGACGAGGATAGCTGCTGAATCAGCGACACTTTTTCCAAACTTCCACTATACGAAATGGGGTGGCTTTGAGCTTCGACAGATTTAACATTCAACAACCCACAATGGGTCTTTAGTCCCAACTGTACTCAGGTCCTTCACTTGCGGAACAAATTGGTTGACATGCATTTGCGGAAATTACTTTTAAGCTACAAGGGCATTCTATATGCTTAAAGAAGACGAAGAAGAAAAATAAAAAATACAAATTGTCAAGCTATTAAATCTGCACGCCGAAAGAAAGGAGCACTCTGTTCGTCTTATAAATTAGTAATCAGTAAGAATTTAAAAAGTAATAACGCTTGAAAACTTATTATAATTTAAAGGTTAGAAGGCAAAATAATGAAATTTACAAACGTTTGTTGAGGAATATTCATTAACAAGCAAATGGTAAATAAAGAAAAAAAAATCTTTTTAAATGTTCTGCTGAAAAATTTCTATGACGTAAGACTAGTGGTCATGGCTACGAGCTATTCATGTATTCATGTACGAGCTATTCATGTATTCAACCAGTATTATTCATGACAAGTTGCGGGTTCAAGTCCTGCTGCCACTAAAGACACACCTTGTAGCTAGTCTGATGTACATTAAATCTGTAGAGGCTTCAAGTCTTCCCAGTGGCATTGCGAGGATTAACACCAATAGCCTTTGAATGATTTCTAAGTGCCATGTAAATTACCACAGTTTTTATAAATGCGCCTTTAATTCAACCCAAATCGTAGGCTGCCTAACTTATCATCCTAAATGATACCAGATATGCTCGATCGGTGACAAATCTGGGGATCGAGGAGGACAGAGAAGACTGGAAATGTAGCGGGGATTGCAGTATGAATCCCTTGCAGTACATGGTCGAACAATGTCCTACAGAAAAGTAGTTCCTCAGAGCCCTGTCATGAGTGTCAACATATGTGACTGAAGAATGTCATGAACGTACCTCTGGACTGCCATGCTGCTATAGATCAATATTGAAGGTGACCATGTGTCGTATGCGATGGCACCTCATACCGTCACACCATTTATCGAAGTGGTGCGTCGCTGTACAGCAAAGGCAGGATCGAGACGCTCGCCACGGGGCCTCCGCACCCGTACACGATTGTCATCACTGCCCAAAAGGAATATGGATTCGTCGCTAAAGGCGATCTGATTCCTTTCGGTTGTAGTCCAATCTCTTAACACGCGACATCACTCCAAACGGAGGCGACAGGGAGTGGGTGTCAACAGCAGTACACCTTATGGGTATCCACAATAGCAACTCTTTTCAGACAAGCGCCTAGCAAAGGTATGTACTGACACAGAGGCCCGTAGTGAAGGTACTGCTTGTGTATGGATGGTGGAAAATGAGACAGTGTGTGTCATGCATGCATTTCGTATTATATAACAGCATTGATCTATCGAGTGTATCCTGAGCCTGGACGTTGTGTAACAGACTTCTCTTTTGTCCACTGGTCCCAAGATCTCTACTCAAAAAAGTCAGAACAGCTGAAGTGGTCAGCTACTCACTCAGATGACTACCCGATTTCCAACATCCTTTTGATTCTTCTCCTGAAGAACTCTGACAGCAGCTCATACTGTCTCCAATGCGGCGTAATGAAATCTCTTGTTAAAAAGAATCCTTCTGTAACAGATTAAATACACGCATACAAGTTCTGCTTTCCTGTTTTTATAATCCAAGGAGAAGGAAGTCCATCGCCCTCTCGTGGCATTACCTAATGCACAATCAAGCTGCGTTTCTAATCATTTACATATCTGTCTGATTAACACGCACCTTTCATGGCAAGTTTCGTAACAATCCCACTCTTACTTGTTGGTGCATAAATTTCATTGGCAATGAGTGTGTTTGCCATGAAGTTAATGATCGTGTAACATAATTTAGTAACGCCCTTTCTTCATTATAGACATCCACCGTCATCTCGCAGTCTAATGCTAGTAAATAACCATTGTTATCCAATTGAATATACGCAAGAGCAAGGTAAAACACTTTATTAATAATCATTAGAGAATAAAAAAAAAAGTTCTCTTTTGAAACCTAATTAATTCGTCAATTCTACAATATGCTCTAAGAATGAAATCAGATCTTAACAAATTACTCGTTCTCATTCAAACAATTATCTCTAATAGTCGGTTCTTATCATAGCACTTCAAAAAGCTAACAACAATGCTTCAATCGAAATTATAATTTTTTTTATCAGCAAGTCGTTATACTCAATATATTACTTTATATTCATTTAATTCTATTTATTTTATATGTCTTTTTCTCTGATTCATTTCACTTCATTTCTGTCATCTAATTGATATAATTACGTGTTATGTTGTTTCTGGAAAAAACTTTAATTTCAGGCGATTCAAATTTCTATAAAGCCTCCGAGGTTAACGAATAGAAAATTATGAACAGTCCGACGTCACAACTTGTTAAAATTAAAATTTGTAGTTCCATTTTTTTTTTTTTTTTTTTGAATAAAAATTCTTTTCTAAAAATACTTTTTGAAAACTACTGTACATCATACATGTTGAATTATTATAAGAATTAGAGGACCTTACTCGTCAAAAAAAGTTTAAAAATCATGGTAGCTAATCAAAGATACGAGATCTATTACAATCCAAATATTATTCAGAAAAATGGTACAAGAAAAGCCATGAAACTCTATTAAATTTTCTTGAATTTTTTTTATCTGTTCACCGTGCAATCTTAATTTGTTTTCTAATAGCTTTGATTGCAAATCGCTGTTTTGAAATTTCGAAATCCAATAACTTCATATCGTTTTCATAAAATGTTGCCGCCAATGAATTGAGGTGAGTTGTGACCGTTTCTTTGAGCTCCTGGTCAGTTTGGAAGCGCTGCCCCCCAAGCCACTTCTTCAATTCAGAAAAAAAGATGAAATTCATTTAGCGCTAGGTCGGGACTATATGGTGGATGTTCGAAAATGTCTCATTTAGATTTCTCAATAAGCCGTTGGGTTGGGGAAGCAGTTCGGCCATCTTTAAGCTTTCGACACCATTCACGAACAACACATCACTCATAATTCTGTCTCTATACACTCGACTCATTCTTCGATGAATTTCCACTGCATTATTCCCTTCTGCCTGCAAGAAACAAATAACACTTAGCAATTCACACTTGGCGGGAGAATCGATACAGACAGACATGTGTACGTGAATGCAGTTCAACAAGAAAGGGCGTGTTGGACTCGGCAATGACAAAGCGTGTATAGGGGGAGGTGCGAAGTAAATTACTGCGCATACCAGCTAGCTGCCGCATTCCTGGTCTTAATAGTGTGAAATCGGAAGTTGAAATAAAAACAACCCTCGTACTATTAACTATTTGACATAATCGTCGTCTCTTTCCCTGCACTTCCATCAAAGCATTGAAAAGGATTCCCAGTGGTTTGTTGTTGACAATAGGTTAAAACGGCATCTTACACTTTATCTTCTAAATGAAAAAGAAGTCCCTACAGGTAATACTTTAGTTTTGGAAACAGGCTAACACCTCGAAGTGCTAAATAGGGGGCAATGAACCCTCGCAGCTTCAAATTCGCACATAAGTACGCCGAAATCTTCTTTAATTCTCTGGTGACCACTTTAACCTGGTGACAAAAAAAAAATGAATTGCATGGAAGACACAATAGCTTTCCAGAAGAAAGAGAAGTTCGAAACACGGGTGAAAAATAAAAAAATAAAAAAGCTTTGGTCACTAAGCCATTATTTTTAAATCAAGACTCTATTTCACATCTGATTAAACAAGAAGTATTTCATTTAAGTTTATAAAAAGTTTCTCCGTTTGTATTTAAATTATTTTTCTTTGAAAAAAAGTATGGCGGAACTTAATCAAATTGCGGATGCATCAGACCGTTATGTCGTTGCTTAATTTTTTTTCAAAAGTGCAATTCGATAGAATAGAACAAAAGAAGCAAAAAATGAAGCGATATCTCAGAAAAGTTCAAACTCCCTGAGTAATACTCAGTAATTATTTTTCTTATATTTATGTAGAATAAATGTTAAAAATAAAAAAAATTCATTAGAAACAAAAGTTCAATCCTGTTTTACGAATAAAATATACATATCGAATAGTTTGTTCTGTGTATTTTCTTACTCATCTAGTAACAATAAGGAGGAGTAATTTTCATTTAGGAACGAGGAAAATATATATCGAAGAACTTTTAAAAAAAATTATGTATTTTGTAGAATGAAGTAATTTGAAATGTCTGGAGGAGGGAAGGGTATCGGCTTTTATTTTATTTATTTATTTTTTTTTTGTTACACAACGACCTGCCAATTATAGGAAGAGGATTAAAATAAAAATATTGCTATATATTTTTAAGACTTTCAGTTACGATTCAATTAAATGAAATTTTCCTGATAAATGAGACGTAATTGTGCTTGATTATTTACTTACGCATATTTATTATAAATAACCATTTGAAATCAGCTTAAAATGAAAGGCATATTTTATTATTTCGAATATATTTTTCTTTTTAGATTCCTTTACAAGAGATAGGTTGCAAAAATAATTAATAAATTGAAATCTTAAAAATGAACATACGCAATAATATATATATAAATTGAGGAACGATGACAAATTAAGTTAGTTAGAAGGAAATTTTGCATGCAAAACGCTGCTTTGGCTAAATCATGCAAATGATTAAAACTCGGTGTCAAATAAATAAATAGCCGAAGTTTCAAAGCATCAGAACTACGCATCCAGCAGATGTATATAAGCAGAAAGAACGATTCTCGATTTGATGGTCAAAATGTTCGTTGTACACCTATTCCGGATATTTTCTTCTCTGTCATTATAATTCATTAACTTATTTAAATACAATCCACTAATTCCAATACTTTCTGATAGATGGCTCTGTGAAGAGATTTTGATTGTGTGTCTAGATAAATGATGCTTTAGAATGTATTGTATTCGTTACGTATAGGTGCAACATTTCTTCTTTCTTTTAATTAATCTAAACTCATCTTGATAAATAGTTAATGACTTGAATTAAATGAACTTTAATGAATATCTTCTAGTACACACACGCATAAAAGCTTTTTATATAAAGAATAATTAATTAATACCCTTAGATCACCATATGTGAATTTAATAATACTACTATTCCAATGATGCTGCATGAAATAAATTACTGCAGAAAAGTAAACAAAATCTTTTATGTCACCTTGATCCAATTAATTTGATTACACTTTTGAAATTTAATTTCAAGAACCAGCATTTGTAATAGCGCCTCGCCAACGCATTTATTCTCATTATGTGGACATGATGTAGTTGGAATAGGACTCATCCCTTAGAAGAATTGCTTGATATTTACTAGAAGTGATTCTGTGATTAATCATTACTGGCAAGTTTAGGTGCACCACATATTTCGCCGCCAAGACGTTTGTAATCAAATTGGAGTAAAAATAGAATGGAAATATAGCATTAGACTCGCTTCTATCAACTATCTAACAGTTACAGAGATTCTCACCTAATTTACCAGTAGGAGCATCGACAGACATACGAGAGAAGAAAATCTGTACTTACTTGTTAGCCAGTTCACTCCCAGCGTATCATAATTGATTCGCTCGCGTTTCTTCTCCTGTGCCCAGGGTATCCCATTAGATACGCTCCGTGAGTGTCTTCTAAGGCCCAACGTATCAATAGAGTATTTTCTTAAATGATATGATTTCTTATGTAATTTTATGTATAAAACATACAATTTTTGATTAAATCTTTTTTTTTCTTTCGTACATATTAAATTTAATGCATTTTAAATAATATAAGTAAAAACCAAAATATTCTAATGAATAGCCAATTTTAGAGGAATTTTTTTCGCGAATTAGGCTTAATATCTGAAATCGTCTGGGTACAGTGGGACACTCCGCGGTAAGAAGTCGCAGGCTCAGAAAAGCACTTGTTTTTTCTTCCTCCATTAGCAAAAGTGTTCAATTTCCTTTCGCACTTATAGCCTATAGCATGCACACTATTCTACTTCTTTATAATTATATTTTCTGAGCTTACTGGAAAGATATTCTTTACTAAAGTCCCATTTCCAACTGCGTCTTGACGGCCAGTTCGTACATGTGTGGAAAACGTCATTGGGATATCTATGTGTTATACTCTAGGCTATCGTAATACGTACACATGAACAATAGGGAGTTGTGATATGTGGGTGTCTTTTTCTTTAATAGCCAGATCCTTTTGATTGTCGATCATGGAACTCATGTTGCCTAGATACATAGCTTCAACACTACGACTTGTTGCTTTGACATTTATTTTGTGTTCTGTCAATTATATATTGCAACAAGGAATGTTTACTTTCAACTAGATAATGTCTGTTCATCCATAGCAACCATTGTTATACATCTTTACTTGCTCCTACGCATCACTTTCTTGCCAAGCAAGACGTCATCTGGAAATATTAACTATAAGTCTATACCTAGAATAGCAACTTGTATCAAGGCCAAAACAATTCCAACACATTATTGACTTCCGCCCTTTGTTTCCAATATTCAAATACATATGCTCTGTGTTTTGAGTGTTACTTATGGATTTTTTCTCAGGGTGATAGATTAAAGGCGTGTATCAGATGCCAGTCAGCAACGAACTTCTGTATTCCATCCTCCCAGCAATCTGCCAACTTATTTGCTAATCATTGTGCAACGGCCATAGTGAGATAATCTTCATCATCACGGTAAATATGAGTAAATACTTTTTTAAAATATAGGCCTCAGTAAGGCCTAATCTGGTGTCCATTGATTACAACTGGTAGTCATTCGGCACCAGATCAGGCCTTACTGAGAAGAATCATGTTTTTCCCAGCCATATGATGCCACCAGTTCTCGAGTTTGACGAGCCACGTGTGAAACGCATTGTCATGCATGTGAAACAGTATTTTTACTAAACATCTATTACACAACGCAGTTTAGTTAATGTGTCTCAAAATTACTAAATTCCATAAAGGCTTTGACAGAATGGCATTTGTGAAAAACAATGACTGACCAAGAAGAAGAACAACAACCTAAAGAGCCCTGATAGGATATGACCTTCCCTAATTGCAACGGTAATGAGGTACTGTCTGCTCATTCTCTACACCAAATTATTTAATAATTCTTGGGGTCAACATTACCATTCCTTTAGGAGCATTTGTTTCAGTTATCTGGTGTTTTTCTGATGATGCGATCATTCGCCGGAACTCTTATGTATCCCATACTTGTTCAACGGGATTGAAATGATGGGACCTGGTCTATGTGTTATGTGGATAGCTTCACTTTCCAAGGGCATGAGTCATGTGTGTTCATGCATTGTCCTCTATGAAACCTAAGTCTAGACAATGGCACCGCTAAAAAGACTCACGTGGGAGAGGTTACCTTCATTACGGTTATTCTCTTCCGTAAGTCATTATGTTCTCCACATTTTTATAAACAGTGTCACCGACTGGCTGCTGTCAATGGTATGCAGTTTTCAGAACGCCTGACTAATTGGACACCTTTTCGAAGTCGTCTACCCATAGTAAACCGAGACACCTGTCGTCTGGTTGCCGAAAGCAAATTCTGAGCACTTTTCCCTCAATGGAAGGTTTCTATTGTATTTTGCCTTTCAAATTATATCTTAGTCATCAGTCACCTTTGTTTTCCTTGGCTGACCGCCTGCAGCCTTTCTCATCGATGTACCTGTCTTTTGGGAGGTTTTCCAAGCACGTGATTAACGATTTTAGCAATTCCAAACTCTTGGGTAACAGACATCAAACTACGCCTCTTTCAGCTTTCGGATCATTCTATCACGAGTAAAGGCATCCTTATGTTTTCTTGTAACCATACTGCACGTACAATCTCACTTTCACAAGAATGTATCTAGAAATACTCTTTTCTTTCTTTCTTTTAAGCTGTATTGCACTGAGCAATGCATGAAGTCAAGACGACACTCTACCATATGTTCCTGATTCAAGCTGAAGAAACCGAAGGTGACCACACCACTAGATTACTATTAAGAGGCAAAATCTCTAGACACACTGCGAGACTACGAACTTTGGAAGCACTAGTAAAAATCGAAAGCGGTATAACTCCAATCATTGTATAGTTGAAAATTGAATTTGTTGCTTAAGTTTTATACGCTAGTGTGTATAAATATAGAGCGATAGTAAATTCTGGAATTCAAAACGATGTAATTTATTCCTGAAGAAGAAAAGGAAATACATTATAGGTAGTTGTGCTCTCAAATTCACCATGTGATGTGTATTCTTATTATTTTAACATGAAAGGAAATAGAAACACGAAAGGGTACAATTTGCTTACATTTTTATTCATATGTATCTATCTTACCTTGTTTGAAATTAAATTATGATTAGTTTATTTTTTCTTAAGCAAATGGTATATGTTTCTCATATTGCCTTTAAAATGCGTTTTTATTTATTAAACAGTTTTCAATGTAGCTAATTTTTTATAAACAAATTTCCACTAAAATATATGTAGAATAAAACTGAATATAAAACTCACTTATTTGTTGCTTGGAACAAATAACAAACATATTTAGTCCTTTAAGTTAAATAAGAAAAAAGTGAAATTTAAATATTAGTAATTTATATCACTAATTGAAATCCTTAATAAGAATATCGATTGAAATAGGAAAACCATATCCAGTACTAAAGGTTTTGGAAAATTGCATTTCTTTATGCATATAACTGACAAAGCCACCTTGAATCATCCGTAAAATAACTTTAATTACAGATATGAAGTTAAATTATTTTAGCATATTTAATGGCATTTTCAATCAACACATAGGTTTCTTTAAAGTGCGTAAGCTTTGTAAGAAAAGTTTCATGTGGCGATCATTTCTGGAACACCCAGTTGATATCGCAACAAATTAGTGGCTACCAAATAAAAGCTTTATCGTTAAATTTTAATTTGATTTTTAAGCTAAAATTTGTAGCATTTAAAGGCCTATTTTTAGAACTAGAATAACACCCTCCTCCAATTCTTTCCAAATAAAAATGGGGTTACTCTATCTAAATCATGATCCAACCTACTCTTATTATTCCTGTTTTAGGTGTGAATATAATAATTCAAATTCAAATTAATATGAATATTGGTATTTTGTGAAATGAAATTCCAGAGTACCCCCTGTAATAAAATTATCAATCAATGCATTGTAATACCATTTTTTGTATTTTTCTTTCAGAACGTTTTTGGACTATTTCTGCCTTTCCTTTGTTCTAGCTCAGTGGCCACGGTAGACTAAAGGTCATGATCGAGGACTTGGGTCGGCGTTGCTTTCGACCTGTCGCCACTAAACAACCTACTCAGTAGCTATGTTGGATCACATTAAATCTGGTCAAGGTCTCAAGTCCACCCACTTCGCATCGTATGGAAGTTTGGAGAGAGAGGGGCCAGCTCAAGAGTCGTTCTCTTCACTTGATCGAGGTTCACAGTTTCGAGATCCATCACCAATAACTCTCATATTATGCTCTACACATCTCAAACTATACATCTTAGTCATCTTCTTATTTTAATGTAAATATGTAAAATGTTTTTATGTTAATTGGTCTCTAGATGACTGTCCTATATGGTTGTTTTATAGTTTACGACTTTGAAGATTTGAAGTGGAATTTGCTTTTTTATAGGATAAGTACTACAGGGGTTGGACAAAAAATATGGAAACACCTTTTAAAAAACATGTTTCTTTGTTTAATATGGTGTAGGAAACCCGTTGGCATCCAAAACAGCTTGCAGTCTTCTCGGAATGGATAAATACAGTTCCTGTATGTGTGCCAAGGGAATATTATACCATTCTTCCTGCAAAACGGTGGCAAGTTCAGATAACGATGTTGGCGGTGGATAACGAGAACGCACTTTCTGTTCCAATGTAGACCACAAAGGTTCGATAATATTCAAGTCTGGTGACTGTGGTGGCCAGGGGAGATGGGACAAATCCTCCTCGTGCTCAGAAAACCAGTCCTGGACAATGTGAGCTGTGTGAACAGGGGCTTTGTCGTCTTGGAAGACACCATCACCATCAGGGAACAAAGTTTGTATCATGGGATGAACTTGATCTGCCAAAATGTTCACATAAGTCTTGGCAGTCATGTGCCCTGACACAGTTATCATGGGGCCAGCAGAGAACCACGATATGGCTGCCCAAACCATAACAGAACCCCCGCCATGTTTCACTCTTGGCAACAAGCAATCTGTATTATAGGCTTGAGATGGCGTTCTCCAGACGTAAACTCGGCCAGAAGTGGGAAACAATGTGAAAGAAGACTCGTCAGACCATATTACACGCTTCCACTGCCCTATAGTCCAGGCTTTATGACTTAAACACCACCTTTTCCTGTTACGGGCATTAGCATCACTGATGAGTGGCTTCTCAATTGCAGCACGGCCAGAAATTCCCTGTTTATGAAGCTCCCTTCTAATTGTTTTGGTACTCACAGGGTTCTGTATCACAACATTCATTTCAGCAGTAACTTTTGCAGCTGTGGTCTTCTTATTTTTCGTCACAATTGCCCTTAATGATCGTCTGTCACGATCACTCAGCACACACTTTCGTCCGCGCTGTGATTTAGCAGATGATGTTTTTCCGCTTTTCAAATATGCGGAATAAATCTTCGATACAGTACCTCTTGACACACTAAACACCTCGGCTACCTTGCTTACGGAAGCACCTACCATACGTGCTCCAACAATTTGCCCACGTTCGAAGTCTGTTAACTCTGACATAATGCAATGACAACCTCACATAACAATACACCGACAACAACTGAACTGTTTAGCACATTTACGAAGTTGTATAGGTGGCGTTAGTAGTCAAAAACGCCAGCGCCACCTACATATTTCATTAAAATCAATCTTTCTTTTCAAACATGCATTTTACAAGGTGTTTCCATATTTTTGTCCACCCCCTGTAGGTTCTTTCGGTTTTTTTTTAAAATTGGTATTAGTTATTAATTTTTATTAAGTATTCAGTTCATTTCCCCCAATAAATTTCTCTTCTATTTTATTTTATAAATATTTATTGGAGAGTAATTATCTTCCCGGTAGACAGGCTCAAAGGTTCTAAACTCTTTTACCAATGAGTTCGGTTTCTTTGATTGAGAAAGAAAGAGCTTTATCATTCGAGATGGAATCCATACCATTTGCCAAAAAAGTATTGTATTCGAACTCTCAAAAGCTAATCCTAAAATAATTTGATTCTTTTTAGAGTGCTTAGTGATTTTTCTTTTTATATGATTTCAATATCAACAAATACCATATATTTTTTAAGAAATTTATTTCTTACTAGTATTTTTAAGCGATATCCAGTTTTTTTGCTATTTTTATTGTTAATTCGAAACTAAAATTTTAATTTCTTAGTAACAATAATCGAAACACAGCTTATAATTTAAAAGATGATAATTTATTAATAATATTTTACTTACAACTAGAGGTTTGTTAATTTTTAAGAAATCTCTTAAGCTTTGAGAATAAAATATGGAAAAATCTATCTTTGTTTTTTCTTCCACTCCAATAAAATGCGCGTCATCTAAGTACAGATTAGGAGTGAGTATATCTTCCCTCTCTTTTCTGATTATCTTTACACTTTGACGTTATTATAGTCAATGCTCCACTTAAACCCCATATATTTGGATTAAGAGTTCAGAACTATATTCTTAAATCCAAGAATGATGGTTGATAGTATAGAAGAGAGTACACTTATAAGATAATAGAAAAATATGCGACTATCCTAGAAGAAAAATAACTTTTTCACTACGTAAAGCTCTAAATCTTATCCACTCCTTCACTTTAAAAATAATTTGCAAATGAATTTCCCGGTTATATTTGATAATATCAATGTTGTGGAAATATTTAGGGATTAAAATAAAATATAAGATACATATAGCCGATTTTCACAATTTTCGACGACCTTTAAATTCCTGAGTGTTATCAAAAAACTCATATCGGAAGAATTAGCGGAAAACACGTTTGACAGAACAAATTCCTTATTGAAGAAAAAAAATCACTAAAATTTCTTTTGAATCCTAAATTTCACTTTAAACGTAACTATATATATATATATATATATATATATATATATATATATATATATGTAACATATCCCTGTCGACTTTATGTAATGTAACATAATATCAAATACAGTCGAGGCGTATTGAATTTTCACTTTTATTTAAAGCTGTGAGAGAGACCATTTTCATTAGGTAGTTGGTTACATCATTTAAGTAAGAAGACCAGAACAGTTGTATGAAAAAGAGCAAGCGCAGTATATAAGAGAGAACGTTTTTCGTTGCGTTTTGGCTTATATACTAGGGAAAATTCCCATCAAACGTCATAAGCACGTGGTAAGAATAAGGGGATTCCAGGGAAATATAATAGATAGGGAATTAAAAAGGGATTGTTTTTGACAGATTTATAACTATTTTAAGCAGAATTAATCCTTTTCAAGAGCGCGTGATGTAATAAATTATAGGATACTTTGGAAGGGGATCAGGAAATAAGAATGAACTCTTTACTTTTGTATTAGGGAATGAGATAGAATAGAAAGTTAATTTATTATTTAGGGTAATTATTGAATTAAAAGTTAAATCATTACATATATATATATATATAGTGGATTCACCGACTGAAAACTTTTATGTTTATTTTATGGTTACAGTTCATTAAATGCAGTTTATGTTTCCATTGTGTGAAATAAATTTTAAAGGGTTAATATAAAATGTTTTCCCAACTTAAGAAATCTGGACAATTAGAAATTAAAAGAAGATAAAACTTGAATGAAATATGTATATAATTTTCATTTCTTGTTTAATAATTTACTATACTTTTCGCTATTTTAGAAAATTTTTAATCACAGTAATAACCCTATTTTTCAATTTTTAAACACTCCATTAACTATGGCAGGTGCCATAATTCAGGATCTTATTAACTTCTAACATTACATAGTATCCAATACCAGAAATTATATAAATTATCGTATTAATAAAAGAAACATAAAACAAGTTAGCTTTAGATGAAATTTTTCTGCGTATAGAAATTAATTCTTAATTACCTGATTGATTTTAAAAATTATATTTTATTACTTTTTAAAATTAAATATAGTAATTTAAATTAATTTCTGTAATTTAGTTGAAAATTAGAGCAGTTTGTCAAATTTAAGTATTTTAACTTCGAATACAAGGTTTTACTGAAAAGCATTGCCTCACGATTCTTATTTTATCTGAACTCTACATGTACCATCCTTAGTAAACACTATTTTCACGTTTCAATATAATCTCCATTCGTTCAAACATACTTGTGACGAGACGTGGATATTCTGACAAACTCTTCGATAAAACCTTCTGATTACTGTTGTAGACTTCAGGGTTTAATGGCAACGTTCATGACGGAGTTTAAAAGAAAGTGGCGCCTCTTACCATCTGAAGGAAGTGGTGAAAGCTAAATGATATTCTGACATCTCCCTGCATCAACATCATCTCCATGTGGTGGCCATTCATTTTATTCATTTCTCAACACTCCAACAACACTGGAAAGCAAAAATAAATATACAGTGTGTCTCGAAATTCCAAGTACAAACTTGATGGGGAGGTAGAAACAGCATTGGGAATCATAAATACATAGAAAAGCATGGGTAGAAACGATCACCTCATCTGATAATAATTCGAAATAAAAACCAACGTTTTTAAGAACAACTTTTTTATATGATGGCAAAGTATATTAAAGAAAATTATTGAAATAATAGTTAAAACTGATCGAAAATATCTAAATATTGCATTGTTAGGCAAGTAAGAACGGTTCCCAAAATTTCAGAGCTCTACCTTGATGGGAAGTTGGTTAAATTAATGATGGAAAATTTGATGACACACTGATACACACACACACACCGAGTGAAATACATAAAAACGTTAAAACTAACTAAAATTAATTGATTCATCCAGTAAATTAAATGGTTGGAAGGCAGTTTTACCCAACCTCCCTTGGCGACAGGAATTATTTGGCGGTATTTTGCCAAATGTGGCTACCCTGGTCCGTTTTACGGACAAGTTCAGCCAAAAAAAATCGCCAAGTTTGGTACCAATTTTTAAAATCGTGCCCTGTGGTTGGGCTAAACTGCATTATTAAAGAAAATATAAGTTAAAACTTGTCGCAAATGTCTAAATATTGCATTGTTAGGCGAGTACGAACGATTCCCAAAATTTCAAAGCTCTAGCTTGATGGGAAGTTGGTTAAATTAACGATCGAAAATTTGATGACACACACACGCACACACACCAAGTGAAATTCAGAAAAACATAATTCGATATAAAAACCAACGTTTTTAAAAATAACGTTTTTATATGGTAGCAAAGTTTATTAAAGAAAATTATTGAAATATTAGTTAAAACTGTTAGTTATTTTTAACTTTAAAATTTACTTAAAAAGATACATTTGTGAGCATATTAAGAAATTCATAATACTCATAAAATCAAAACATGCATTTGAAAGTTTGTAAGTCATTCTATTAAAAAAAAATGGGAACCAGAATTCAGGAAAGGTTTATCCTTGGCGACAAGAATTATTTGGCAGTATTTTGCCAAATGTGGCTACCCTGTTCCGTTTCACGGATTTAACGCTCAGCAAAAAAAAACAATCGCCAAGTTTGGTGCCAATTTTTGAAATCGCGCCAAGTGTTTGGGCTAAACTGCATTATTAAAGAAAATATTAGTTAAAACTTGTCGCAAATGTCTAAATATTGCATTGTTAGGCGAGTACGAACGATTCCCAAAATTTCAAAGCTCTAGCTTGATGGGAAGTTGGTTAAATTAACGATCGAAAATTTGATGACACACACACACACCAAGTGAAATTCAGAAAAACGTTTTAATTTTAAAAAGACAAAAAGACTCAGTAAGGCTACAATACAGAAAGCAGAGTAAAATGCTTTGTTATGCAACAAAATAGTTCAACGTATACACGCATTATAGATATTTCAAAATACATTCATTGGCATGAATACATGCATAACACCTACGAACTACGCAATTATTTTCGAAGATATTTAGCATAGAAGAAGCGACGGAGATTGATGTCTCCAAGTCTATTTCAGAATATACTGACGTGTCGTGCTCAGTGCTTTCCGTGGCACACCAGAGAAAATAATTCAGAAAAGATAAATCCGGTAACCTGGTGTGTCATCCGACGTTACATAGAGGATTTTAGTGATTTATGAGTAGATAGAGGATTAACGAGATCAGTGAACACACGTTACTGGTGCGATAAAGTGTAAAATGACGTTTCACGAGTGGATATTTTTCTCGTATCGTTTTTATAGAAATATACTGTAATAGAGCCCAATTTCGCAGTTGGTAAAATGTAGAGTTTTCAGTTATAATCTTTGAAGCAAGTCGCGATGGAGGAAGTGCTCTGTATACTTAATAGAAATAAATTTTCGATAGAATGAATTTAATTATATATTTTTCTTGGCGAATTATTTTTTGAGTCTCGATGGCTCATGATATTAAAAACGAAGAGTGTCTTTTGTAGAATGAGGACTTGATCACTCGTTATTGCCCAGAAACAACGCCCGGAAAAATATTGCAAAATTTTTAATCTATGTTCTCCTAAAGTCAAACATCTAATTACCTCTGATTTTTAAGCACTTTTAAGTAATAGGAACAAAGAGCTTTGTTTCAAAAGAACATAATATAACTATACTTAGAGCTTCCTTCGAAAACAGCATTTTATTCTATGACTCGAACAAAAGGTCATTCTTTAGGACACGTTCATAAAGTAAAATATCTTTTGAGACGAAATTTGAATGAGTGATGTGTCGGATGAAATCTTGTGATGATATTGATGTCACTTAAAGCTGTCCCCTTTCGAATAGAATAAGAAAATAGTTTTGTATTTTCTGGACTTCCAAATAAAAAAGTCACTCATATTTCCACATTGAAAAGATAAGAACGTTTATATTATGCAGTTCTTTTTTTAACCGAGGGGGGGAGAATTAAAGATTTCTTTTAATACACACATCCAAGCTTATTTTTCTCCATATTGCATTTATATTTACAATAAATGCTTCGTTTCCTTGTGAGTTAATAAGACGTTGAAATTATTCATTGTTTTGGAAATTCCTATTTTTGAAATGTTGTGGCGACCATCCTACATTATTTAATTCTCCCGATATCTTTCCATTTAATTAACTAATCAAAAATAACTAGACTTCAATTGTAAAGGCGAAAGAGAAAGTTAAAGCAAGTTATTAATCTCTGAAGGATAGATAAGATAGCTCTCCCTAGAATCATAGTGAACACTTCATTTCTAAATTAGGATGAGTTAATAAAATCTTAACTTACCAGTCCCCTCTTCCTGAGTCAAATACTTCTCATAAATAACCTACTTTTATCTCAGTACTTTAACTAATATTTGTTTCGATCCCAAAGATTAACTGCGATGTTTTTATTCAATTTACAAATATATATCAGCATTTCGTTATCCTTGATCTCCCTTCCTTTTCCATTTAATTCTATTTCATACATATATCACTATTTTTAATTCAATTCACTGCCCTTCTTATCTTCATCTAATTTAACTAATCACGTTTCATTTTGGTTGGGAAGAAATTGTACTTTTATGCGATTTAAATTATTATGAAGTCCTCCCGAGTTTAGTGAAGTGAAAATCGCGAATAGACTAACCTCAGAGAGTGATTTTGATTTTTATATTGATTAAACTGGATAACCCAATCTCAGCTGTAGGAAATTCTACGATTATATAATACAAATTATTTCATATGTTTCCAAATATCGTGAGAGAGATTGTTATCTACTTATATAAAAAAAAATTCAAATATTAGCAGTGCTACTTCAATATATAAAATTCTTCTTAATATAGTTAACTGAAGATAAAACAATGTTTTACATAATGGAGCGAAACATATGATATATAGAGAAGTAATTTATCGCTTTTTATATATATATATATAGAACTTTCATGTAGTTTAAAAGAGTTACTTTCAATTATTTCTAATTGATAATTTTTAAAAAATAATGCAGATTGATCATTAAAATAAGACTTAAGTGTTATATGGAAAAGATTTATTTTCCCTTCAACTAACGTTATGGATTTTTCTAACCTTATTTGATATGAGAACTTCTACTTATGAATAAATCGCGATTTATATAAATAAGTAGCGTCATATATTAAAAGAAATAAGAATGAGATCGGAGAGTTCAGATAGCGAGATTGGACGTATTCTTATGCTACGAGAATACGTTTGAAGCTTAGAAGTAGGTTTAGCCATTTTTTTTCACACGGAAACTTTGTTGCTAATAAATAAAGAAACCATGTCATCATGAATTATATACATTGCACTACTTATTAACAAAGTCGCAACTGACACTGAGACATTTATCGTAGCGTGGAAGCAGATTGAGAAAACCGCACTGGTAAAACATAAAGTTCGGCTATGCAAGGAATTGTTACATAGCTTGCTCCATCTCAGCATTGTTTTGGATAGACCTAAACATGACCATTACGCAATGTGGATGCCACGTTATACGCCTGTCCGCTAACATCATGTCCTATACTTTAGCAATATTGTTTTCATTCGTGTATGGGGAGGGAAGCCCACTTTAACATTCATTCTGGACACTCTACCATCTTTCACTGACCATGCGACACCAAAGTCCAACTATTTGACAGTCTGTAGGTTTCATGGATGATGGACATACTAGTCTCACATGCCCACTCATACCGGATAACAGCCCGCACTTCCATTACCGTCAACATTGTCTGTACACATCTACCTTCCTCTGTGATTTGTACTCGAAATCACGGTGGCACGCTGGTCTGCAACTACTCTCAATTCATCGCTCTGAGCGTGCGTCATTCCTCCTCCATTGATTCTACTTCTTTCGTTGAAATAGCTGAGGGTGTGGATTCTTATGGGAGTATTTTGTTTCCCCCGGTGTACCATCTGCTGCTTCAAGATAATAACGAAATTTATTTTCGGAACATCGCTCGTTATTTTGAGCAAGCATATTAGTGCCAGAAGGCTTTCCAGTTGTCGGGTAGTTTAGATTAGAATTGGGTCCAGTATTTGTTTCTGGATTTAAACCACTTTTGAGATTATTGAGGTAAATATAATTCTCAGTTTACCTTTCTTTGAAGATGCGAGAAAGTTTTCTGGTTCGCATTCTTAAAATAATAATTAATTTAGGATCACACTACTTTAGGAACCGAAAACAACAAGATTAATTTTCTAAACTGACTCTTCCGTGCCTAAATTTTTTGTGAGTTTCGACGGCTCAAATAAATTGTGGCACAAAGACAGCGTATCACAGGATTGATTTGACGTGGCCTGAGCTGGCAGAGCCCACACAACCTCCACACTACGCATACGTGGGAACATTGAGCTCTGAAAAATCTAACACTCCTTAGTTCAACCTTACGATTAGTACTTAGTGGAATCAACTCAAATAACGCCAGCCATGAAACCCATTTGGTAATCCCTCTCTTTATTATAAAAGGAATGTGAATATTTTATATTACGTTTACAGTGCCATAATAATTCGTAGTTTAGTGAAATTCTTAAATTTTGACAAAACTTGACTTTTAAGATCGCTAAATATACAAATGGCATCTAATAATTTATAAAAAAAAAGTATAAGTCATTCTTTCAGGTATCCGTCATTTAAAACGTCATTTTTGTCAAAAATTTTCGATTTTGTAATTTTAATTTCAGTTTAAAATTTAATTTTTTTTTTACTTTCCAATAGAGTTTGAATTTTGCTTATACCTTATTTAGAACTTAAGTTACAGGGATTTGAATTTTACTCGGTAGCTAATTTTAATTGCATTTGAAAGTTCCTCAAAAAGAGTTTTCTCGACATATTTACATATGGCAACGTAGATATCAGAAACAGTTATAACCAAATTAATTAAATAATTTCAATTATCTTCCTTATATATATTTTTAAGAATACCTACTACTTTCATGGTTATAAAACTGATATGTTTTCGTAACAAAGGTGTAAATCATGAATTGTTACAACTTTTTTTTTTTTTTTTTTTTTTTTTTTTTATTTTTCATTGTTATTTGATTCGAAACACACAAAAAATAGTAATATTATGATTTTCATCATGAATGTAGCTCCAACCCCCAAACCTGTTATGATGAATCAGATAACATTTATATAATAAAGGTATTTTTGTTTACTTTTGAGTTATGAGAATTATTCTGATTATCAATTTATGTACAATTTTCTCCATGTTTTCCCTTCAAAAATTTTTTTTGAATTAAAGGCCGATTATAAATGTGTTTTACATAGTTTTAGGTTATATTTTAGCATTAAAAAATATTTTGATAGTAAATGTCAATGCATTTAAAAAAATTTCTCCGAAGGTATATGGATACCTTAAGCTACATTTAGTTAAAACTTACTTGCTGAATAAATAAAATTCCACTAAGAACATGAATTACATTCAATTTTTTTAAAATTCATTATCTAGTTGACAAAATAAAATGTTCGTAATTATTAGACATTTCTCTCTTACTAAAGTTGAAATCCATTATTCATTTTGAAAAAAAAATTCAGAAACTCTCTACAAACCTTAGAAATCAATTATCTTTACAGAAAGTAATTCACGGAAAAAGAAGATGGCTTTGTTTCTAAAGGAAAGAATATTGTTTTTCATTAATTGTATCATCTTGTGAATTCACTTTCAAGTTATTCCTTCAGTTTAATTGAAAAAATAAGTTTTCGAAGTAATGGAGAAATTCTTTCAGAAAGATATATATTTTATTTCCTTTCGATAAGAAATGTTCAATATGGAAAAATGCCTTTTGTAGAGAATAGCGTGTTTAATGGAATTTTCCTCTTAAAGAAATCAACGTTGTATATTGAAAAACGCTTAATTTAGTTTCCGTAAATTCGAAACATATCGATACACTTCAACCTAATTCTTATTAGACGCTATATATATTTTTCCTCAATTTATTGAGAATTCGGTAGCTACAAATTCCGTTAATGGAAATGAACTCTTAAATTACCAATCTAGGTTTTTTATTTCTACAGATAGGAGTCATTTTAAATAACACATTTTTAGTATTTGGAACTTTATTTCTTTAAGAATAAAAATTCGTTCCCTTTTCTCAGTTTCACACTCGAATATTCTTCGAGGATAATTTTTTTTTTTAAGAAAACGTTCATAATAGAATAGGTTTTTGTTCATTTTATAATGGTGCAAAAGAAATATACTTTTGGAGCTGAATTAAATGTTTTTTAAAACTAAAATGTGTGTGATTGTCTACGTGTATCTTTCTTGAAGTTTAATTTAGTAATTACGAGTGAATCACCCCCGGAATAACCTACTGAACTTCCTCTATTTTTGTTCCTTTTTCTTCTCAACAGATACCTACCTTTTTTCTTTTTTTTTTTTTTCTTGATCGAGAATACAAATACATCCTTTTCGGTGCTGAAAAGCTAGATCTGGCTTTTGCTCCATTGAATTCAACTTCCACTTACTCATTGCCACTATTCAGGGTAAATAAACTCATCAAGTACCGATAAAACGTACTTCGAACACGAGTTATGAGAATAAAATCTATAATTAGAGAATGCTATAATAAAGTTATAATATATCAATTGTGATGTTAGGCTATTCCCGATTTTCTTTTCACTGACCTCGGTGACATTATAGTAATTTGATTGGTTTGATTTTGTTAACGTCGCACTAAAAGCTACACCAGGGCTACTGGTGGTGGACTTCGTAATTATGAGCTTTGGTCAAGTGACGAGGACGACACCTGAGCTGGCAACCCCTATCCTAACTTCCACGCCACGCCAACGGGAGGTCTTTGTGCCCTGACAGATTTAACGTGCATCAGCCCCGACAGCAAGGTGGGTCCTTAGTGGCATCAAGACTCGAACCCTTGACTTAACGAAAACCGCCAACCGTGATTCTGATGCCTAACCTGTCTGTAATTTGTTTTAAAGCATCGCCTTAACCCCTAGGCTACCACGGCCTATAGTAATTTGAATTGCAAAAAATTACAATTTCTTTCAAACTAAAATGAGAGATGAATATATAAATTAAATGAAGGTAAGAAGTGCATTAATTTGTATAAGAAATGATGATATGCGAATGAAATAGAATTGAAAATAAAATAAATAGAGATAGAGGACAACAGCAGGGTGATAAATATTTGTAAATTAGATTGAAATATTCTAATTAATCGTTGTATTCATAATATATTGAAATGGACCTAAAACAGAGTTTGTGACATTGGGTATTTGCGACTTTGTCTTAACTAATCTCGGGGAATTTTCGGTAATATTAATTACATAAGATAAGAACTCCTTACCAATCGAAATGAAACATGATTACGCAAATAAGATGAAGAGAAGTGCTATGAATTGAATTAGAGATAGTGATTTATATAAGTGAAATATAATTGGATTGAAAACAAAGGTGTATATATATAGAGAGAGAGAGGACAACGTCAAGTTGATATATAATTGTAATTTGTATTAATTCATCACAGATAATCTTTTGAATTAAAATGAATCTTACTTTAATTACTAAAATAATAGTAAACTGTCAGCGAGAAATGTTTAAATCAGAACGAATGATTTGGTAAGCTAATACTTTATTAGTTGATCATAAGTTAGAATTGATAAGTTAAGAGGGATTCGAGAGAGATCGACCTTATTTATTTTTCAGTATTCAATAAAGTATTTTTTCTTGTTTTGAAGTATCGTCAATGGGAGCCTAGCTTGTATTCGTTATATTTAATTAGAAGGAAAGATGATGGTAAAATTAATTAATGAAGGAAGGAGTCACAATGAAAGAGGAGTTAATTAAAATACCAATTGCTATGTAGATAGAATCAATAAACAAGATGTCTAATAATAAAATTATAACATCATAGTGAATATTAAGAAAAGTTTTTCAAACATTAATGGTAAACATATGAATAAAATCAATAAATATAATTTCCAATAATAAACTTTCTATATTACTGGGAATGTAAAGAAAGTTATTCATCACGCTAGTTACTATGTGAATAAATTTAATAATGTTAAATTTGTCTTTTTTTATAAAAAACATCTGTCTTTTATCATTTTAACACATTCTTTCATGAATCCCATTGTATTTTATATGCTCCAATTTCAGACATTTATACATTATAAATAGCATAAATATTTTACGTAATCTGCTTACTACTATCTTTGTTTTCTTTACTTTTATTATACTACTTTCTCGAAATATTAATTTTCAGCTATTTCCAGAAGACTTCATCACAAACAAATTGAAATAAAATATTCTCTTTGGTGTCATTCCCTATTTTTGTGGGGAAGAAGAAGCAATTTTTTATTGAAATAAATTTTGTGAAAGGTTACCATAAATTTTTATTCGTAATAGTAGTTACTCTTTACACCGAATGTGTTTTTTTAAAAATATTTCTTTCTAATTTAAGGAATGATAATTGTGATCGTATAGGGCTAGCATAAAATAATGAAATAAAGGCTTGCTCTTCCAAACGTTTTAGGGGCAGAAGAATTAGTCCTTTTTTTAGAATTTCGAAACAAACATCACTGCTTATTTACAAGTGTGGTTTTCTATTTCTTGTTCAGAAATTGGAGATTAGTCTGTGATAAAGTAAATTTATGATGTTCTGTTGTGATTTGTGTAATTATATACGGTGACATTGTTTCCTTTTACGGAATAAAGTTCTGACTATCGAAAAATTTCTGAATCACGCACAGTGCAAAATAACCCAGTCTAATTGAGAGAGCAAATAGTTCTATTTTAGGCTAGTTTCAATTTTGAAGAAGTACTTGAGAATAACCCACGACATAAGACTTCATTTGGTCTACGTCTTATATCCTTCTCCTTACATCTCACTCTCATAACATACATACTAAGGCAAAGCATAAGCAACGGTATCTGTCGTGACAAAGGAATACATTTCATAAAAACATTGTAGATCATAAGTAATTAGGTCACAATGTTTTCGCGCGTGTGCGCGTGTGGATTCTCATTAAAAGAATGATTTTCTGTCCACTTACATCTCAGAGTTTAGTTTAGTTTCTTTTTATTAACGTCGCACTAGAAGCAACTCGAGGGCTATTAGCGACGGATTTCGTAATTTTGAACGACGGTCAAGTGACGACACCCGAGTTGGCACCGCCCTCTCCTAACTTACACACCCCGCCAACGGGACTTACATCTCAGAAAAAAATTACTTAAAATTTGAAATATGAGACAAAAGTAATTTTTCTGTTGAGAAATTTGCCCTATCCTCTCGAAATCATTTTAATCTATAGAAAATGATGGAAATAAAACTCAGACATTTATATGCATCGAATGAATCACCTTTTTAAATAGCTGGGTAATAGTTGGTACATGGTTAAAGATAATCAACTATTCAGAAAATCAGAATAATAGATGCAGCACAAGCTCAAATTATTCGAAATTGAGAAAAAAAATGTATGCAAAATACTCGATCGTTTTCAAGATATTTCAACATTCAAGTATTCTCAATGAAATTTATTTGTTTCTTTTTGTTCAAATACTAATTCATATTCAGTATTCAAGGTTATGTGCCTATCTTCCAAACACGTTTTTTTTTTTTAAATAAAAAAAAAAATTTTTTTTAAAACAATTAAGTTATTTTTACAATGGTATGTATGAAATTCTAAAATAAAAACTCATTTTATTGAACTATTTTTGTATTTTTAAAATCTTTTTTAAAATTTAATAAAAATTGATATTTACGCTTTAATTCATATATCAAATTATAGTTAATATATTTCATTTTTTGCTTCAACAATATATTTTATATACATATATCTGTGTTGTGAAGCAGAAGAAATGCATTTATCTTTTAAAATTTACTCAGTTTTACTAAAATTAAGAGTAGAACATGATTTTACAAAGAAGTATATTTCTTTTTTTTAAAAAAAAAATAGCTCCGAAATAAATTGTTATATACTTAAGAACTGTTAGAGATTCACAATATAGTACCTAGAAATGTACAAAACATTGCGGTAAAATTTCATTTCAATATATGAAAATCTTTTTAAGAAATGACATTTTTCGTAATCAAAAAAATTTAAATCGCAATTTTTCAGAAAATGCAAATAAATTTTTTAATGTTTATTTAAGAAATTATATACTTGTATTAATACATTGACAAACAAAGAAGCAAATCATAATTAAAATCGTGAATACGTTGATTTTAATAAAAAGTAATGAAAAAAATTTCGAAAATTTTTACGACAATGGTGATATTGGGGTAGGCACATACCTTAAGATAATATACAATTGACTATAATTTTCCCTTATCTGGTCAAAGCTTTTGAGTTTTATCCCTTTCACTACCGGGGGGAGAAAAAAGTTCTTCCCTGGGCCCGTGGCTTCTTACCGTGTTTTAGATATTAAGCCTAATCCGCGAAAAAAATTCCTATAAAATTAGCTATCCGTTACAATACTTTAGTTTTTACATATATTATTTAAAAGGTATTTAAATTAATATATACGAAAGAAAAAAAGATTTAATCGAAAATTGTATGTTTTATACGTAAATTTATTACATAAAAATCATATCTTTTACGAAAGTACAAATTATACTTACATTTGTTACATAAATTTCATGGTATGATGATGTACCATTACATGGAATATTAAGATATGAAAAATGAATCTTATTTCGTTGTTTGGTATTCTTATTTAAAAAAAAAATTCTTCAATGCATTGTCCAGCGCCACATGTCTTACATACATATTTTGTCACATTTGACGCTTCACGCAAGATTTTGAGCAAAATTCTTCGTCTTTTTTTTTTTTTTTTTTTTCATTTAATATCTATGTTCAGAGTTGGGTTACTTTCACTTACATCGCTGTTATATTCATTCATTAATTCGTGAATCTTAGTATCAGATAAATACTTTCTTTTCATCATGAATGTCACTACAAATAAAAACCGACCGAATGAAACGAACAATTGAGAGCATCTGCTACCCAAAGACCCAACCCCCATAAACATCCATAAATTCACGTTCGAACGTCTAAGAAGCAAGCAAGAAAGAAAAAAGCAAGCAAGCAACCCTTTAAATCATGTCATTACATTTAAAGAGCAGCGCCGCAACACGTGCTATTAACAATTTCCCCCTTCTTGATAGCCAGAATTGAAATCCAAGCCCATATCACCAAGGTCAACGCTCCAAATAATCTATCTATATAGATTTCACGGTATTGTAACGTCATATAGTAACATTAAGAAAAATCAAATAAAACGTTCTCCTCAAGCTTATCTCTATTGATACGCTGTGCACAGAAGAGCAAACGCGAGCGTATCGCATTTGATACGCTGGGAGTCACGGGTTATAAGTCTGTGGATAAATAACCTTCTTTCATTTCATGATAAGTTGACAGTACACCTTCAAATCAGTATTCTTTGACAAGATGTCGATTTCTTAATTTTTGGTTTCATATTACGATTCTATCCTTTATCTTTAAACACCTATTTGAATTTTTTTATATCTTAGAAGATGAGTTACAGCTGCTTTAAAATAATTCTTCAACAAAATGTATCTGACCAAAAAGGCTCTAAAAACGACATTTTTCACTACCAAAAAACACGATAACTCAGAATGTTATGCATCAATGAACCGGAAGCTTTATATATGTGTGTTTCATATACTTATATATATTGAATTGATTATTCTTGAGGCTGTATGTTAAGTAGGAGTGTTTTTATACTGCAGTAACGGGAAAATTACAATGATTTTTTAGAGAACATTTCAGTGTTCAGAATTCGAACTACCATAACTTCTTATGTAAGGACTATTTTATCAATAAAATATTCTATTCCCTAGATAAAGTTATATTCCAAATTATTCAATTGACATAATGTCAATAAATTTATCTTCTTTTAAGATATCATGCTTTGAGAAAAGTCTTAATTTTTGCTCCTATTTATACACAATACCCCTTTGACAGTAAAAATGTGTGTTAACAGAACATTTCTTATTTTTCTAATTTTGATGCTCCATAAGGTCGTGTGATATGATGTTTGTAGGAAAAATATACATTAATTCAAAAACCTTTTCTTCGAATGTGAACTGTTACTTTTATGTATCATAAGATGCAAAAAATTAAGTTCTCAATGAAATAAATGTATTAAGATGTTTGGTTTTATTAACGTCATACTGGAAGAAACATGATAGCTATTAGCGTCGGACTTCCGTCATTTTGAGCCTCTATCAAGTGACGAGGACGACACATGAGCTGGCACCCCTCTCCTAACATCCACACCACGCCAACGAGAGAAATTTAGGCCCCGACAGATTTAAAGTGCATCAGACCTGGCTACACATCATTCCCGGCTTTTGTGGCATTAGGACTCGAGCCTACGAAACCGCCGGCTTCGAGTCCGATGCCATAACCACTAGGCTACCACGGCCACAAATGTATTAAGAAATGACTAGACCTGATCTCAGAATTGAAAATAAAGCTCCCAAGCAAAAGAAAAGAATCATAAAGTCATTACTGAGTTTTATTACAGATTATAATCTATTATTTCATATTAAGATATCGCGTGTAAAAGTAAAATTGCAAGGAAAAATTTAATTGCTTTTAATGAAATATTTTGCATTAAGAATCGGCTAACCTAGTTTTTTGAAAATTATTTTAATGTTCCCTACCAAAATGAATGAATCCCATTCTGGGGATATAGTGAAGGCTTAATCAGTACAAAATGATAACAGAGATAAGTGGATAAAATTATTCTGAGTATTAATTAATTTTTATGTGCATAATAATGTCTTAACTTACAGCAAAACATATTGATTTGTTTGGATTCAGGATATCATAGGTAGAAGTAACCCACAGTATCGTAAAAGTTTAATTATTATTCAGAAGCGTAGCACAGTTTTAATTAATACTAAAATTAATCGAGATAAAAATTTAATTTTTATTTATCATTTTTAAGATTTCCCTGCATAAAGTCACTATCTAGCGATATATATTTTTACTAGTGTTTCTTAATCTTTCGACAGCCCTCACTGCAGAAATAAGCAGATTGATTTCTATTTTTATCATACTGGAAGTTACTTCAATTTACAATATATCGCGCGTTACTTCTAATGTAACTTCTAAAGTCAAGAAATGGTGGGAGAAATAAATAATAATTAAAATAATAATATTAATTAAGACTTTACGATTAATATTTCAATTTAATTGAATTAAATAAGGATACTAATTAAAACTTTATGGCAAAATTTTTAATTTAATTAAATTAACATCGGTATAATAATTAAAACTTCAAGAAACTACGAATTACTTTGATTTACAGCTTTCTGAAACCAAACAAGTCACCGTGAATAGCCGTAAATTACCACAGTCTGTGCATAAGAAACAATTAATATGTGCAATAAATTTTTCCGGCTTTACTAGTTATTTCTTCGTAATAATTAAAATTGTACGATACCTCTCGTGTAACTATTAAAATGTTTTAGTGCAGTCCATTCTCTTTCATTTCATATCAAAATATTATATGGAAACAGTAAGACCTTAACTAATCTTAATGAAATAAATATACTAAATATTGTTTAAACCTCATTCTGGAAGATGACGTTCCCCAGCAAAAGAAAAAAATAATATATAAGCATTAAAATGTTTTGTTGATGTTTATTCTCTTCCATTGCATATTAAGATGTCAAAAGAGGACTGTAAGGGAGCATAGCACTACATCCGTTATTAAGAGCCGTCAAGATGCAGTAAATGATGAATCAATAAATATTCGGCCAAGATAACATTTAATTATATTTATTCTAGCTTCAAAATGATCAAAAAATTAAACTGTATTACGAGAATAGACCGGTTACTCAATCGTGTCCTTAAGGTGACAGAACACCTTCAAAACGAAATTGTTGGTCTAAATATAGATTTTTTTTTTCAATTTTTGACTTATATTAAAATTAAATCTTTTATCTATGAAAACATGTTTCAGATTTATTTCTACCTTTTTTAGAAGCTGAGTTACATCTGTTTTAATGTTACTTAATCGTGAATTTCTCTTACCGGAAAATGGCCGCGGTAGCCTAATGGTCATGGTTTCGGATTCGTGGCCGGCGGTTTTCAATCAGTCGCGGGTTCGAACTTTGCTTCTAAAGACACGCCGGGTAGCCGGGGCTGATGCACGTTAAATTTGTCGGTGCCCAACGTCCTCCTGTTGGCGTGGTGTGGAAGTTAGGAGAGGGAGGATCAGGTTCTGGTGTCGTCTTCACCACTTGACCGAGGTTCAAAATTACGAGGTCCGTCACCAATAGCCCTCGTGTTGCTTCTATTGCGACGATAATATATAACAAAACTAAACTAATTTATCTGAATATTAGATTTTGGTTTATATTTGGATTTGCTTTTGTATTTTTAGTTTAAATGGCTTTGTTTTATTTGCTGCTTGATAAAGATAATTTTCGTCTAAATTATTAATAACTATGATCCTTGATTTAAAATCCCGTCGTTAATAATAACTAAACTTTGCTAAATTAAACTCTTACCGGAAAAAGCCTCTAAAAACAATGCTCTAACACAAAGCCTCTAAAACTGCAAAACACTATATCTTAAAATTTTATGTATTAATGAACGTGAAATTTTAAGTATATATTTTCCAAGTACTTATACATAGAATGTACTATTTCTAAGATTTTATGTCTCGAAAAGGAATTTTGATATTGCAATAAACTGAAAATTACAATAACTCTATAAAGAAAATTTCAGTTTTCCGAACTCCAACTGCCATAACTTCCTATACGTAAGCACTATATTTTCACAATAATAGCGTATTCTATAAGTAATATTATATTCCGTATTATTCAATTCATAAAATGTCAATATATTTATTTTCTTTTGGGTTTCCTTGTTTTGCCGAAAGTGTTAGTTTTTACTTATATTTGTATAAAATGTTCCTTTGACAGTATATCCTTTGTCTAATAAAACTTTTTGGCTGTTTTCCTAATTTTGAAACCCCATTAGGTTATAATATCAAAGTTGCTGGCAAAACTAAGTTAATTAAAAACTTTTCTTTTAAAGTTGTACTTGGTACCTTAACTAAAGATTATAATTCAAAATTCTATTTATCTTAATAAGCAACAAATAGCGGAGTTGCGAATAATGTGTTCGAGATCCATAACGTTCAGATGATTTAATCCGCTTCAAAAATATACATTTAAAAGACCGAATCCACCTCTCGCACCTATGCTGTGCACTGAACAATCTCACCACTCCATCTATCTTTTCTTATCTCTAGTCCCTCTAATACATCCAATATCTCTCTGCTCATTTCCTATCTACATTTCTTGTATGTAGATATTTCTTGTATGTAGATATGTAGTATGCTTATTTGATCAAGCCATGGTTCTGTAACTTGGAGATATTCTTATTCAAATAATGTAATAAAACAGCCCAAAAGATTAGATAGAAGGAAGAGCCCTTTACAGAAGGAAATACATAATATCTCTTAATGAAACAAAGGTATAAAATCAACCAAATTGCCTTTCAGATTAATCGAATAACCTTCCCTAAATAAAAGAAAAAATCAAGCAACAATCAATAAGTTTAGGAGCAGGTCATTATCTTTCATTTCATATTACGATATAATTAAGGGAACAGAAGGAGAAAAAAACTAAAGCACTCTAAGTGAAAGAAATCTTTTAAGAATTTATCAAACCTAACTCTAGAAGAAGATAATAACGTTCCCTAGCAAAAAGAGAATATCAAATAATTATTAATAAGTTTTGGTGTAGAAAGTTGATCATTATTTCTTTTCAGATTAAGGTGTCGTAAGGAAAAAGTATAGAAAAAAAATTAACGATTTCTATTAATGAAATAAATGTATTAAAAGTTGACCGAATGGGACTCTGAAAGAAGAAAATATTAGTTCTCTAGCAAAATGAATAAGTCATATAACCATCAATAAATGGTTGAAAGAGTGAGAGGAAATTTTTATTTCCATAGTAGGCGTCCATTACCTCGCCCGATTGAAAAGTCTGCTTATAATTAATTAAGATGGAAAGACAGCGGATTTACAAAGCCAAAATCGCACGAAACGTTTCGTTATGCTTATGCAGCACTACGTTAACAATGAGAAAGTGTCATATTCAATGCAGCTCATTCCCTGTTAAACTGAAAAACAAATTTCAAGATGAAGCCTAATATTATTTTCTCAATTGCTACTCTCAACAATGAATTGATTTCCAGCTCATGTTGACATTCATAGATATTGTTTCTTTGTATGAATTCAATTTTCTATCTCCTAACACGAAGTTGATTCTTTATCATACGTCCAAATAGAAAATTTAAGTTACCGTTCATGTCTCTAAACAACCTTTACAAATAAACTCAAATGTTTTTAAACTAATTTTTAAAGTTATTTTATTACCTTTCAGAATATGAGAAAACATCCCATCAACCTTAAATATTTTTATAATTCTTTTAACAGTATTTAACGTATTAAGTACACTGGTGTAAGAAATTAAGAGAATTTTCATATTTCATCTAAAATCTCCAGAACTACTGGACAGATTTCAATAAAATTTGGCGTGAACATAAGTTGATATAACACAGACAGTTATAATAGACACACATGTTTGTGCGTAACACTAATGGGGATCTGAAGGTCTGAAACAGCGTTTTGCAGAATACAAAAAAGAAAATGGTTAGTAGGGGGTAGGTCCCCTTTTACAGCTACACACGCCTTGCAGCGGGATGTCATATTGGAAATAAGGCAGTTAACAAATGCCTGTGGCAATTGGTCTCACTCATTCACCAACACTGTTTTCAATTCCTGGATGGCTCTCGGAGGGGGATTGCGAGTTCCAATTGCTCTCCCCAGAGCGTCCCAGACATGCTCTATATGATTGAGGTCTGGCATCATGTTGTATGGCCTCACACCTCTCCACGTCTTTGACAAAGGCTCTGTGACTGGTGTGAGGTATAGGGATGAGGTCTTGGAGCCCTATGTTTGCCTTTTCCGGGGTGCAGTGTGCCTCGAATTCATCTTAATGGACGATAACGCCAGGCCACATAGAGCTCTTCTGGTCGACGAATTTCTCGAGAGTGAGGATATTCGCCGCATGGATTGTCCAGTCAGGTCTCCAGACTTCAATCATATAGAGCATGTCTGGGACGCTCTGGGAAGGGCAATTGCAACTCGCAATCCCCCTCCGAGAACCATTCAGTAATTGAAAACAGCGTTGGTTAATGAATGGGACCAATTACCACAGGCACTTGTAAACTGCCTTATTTCCAATATGACATCCCGCTGCAAGGCGTGTGTAGCTGTAAAAGGGGACCATACCCCTACTAACCATTTTCTTTTTTGTATTCTGCAAACGCTGTTTCAGATCTTCAGATCCCCATTAGTGTTACACACAAACATGTGTGTCTATTATAACTGTCTGTGTTATATCAACCTATGTTCACACCAAATTTTATTAAACTCTGTCCAGTAGTTCTGGAGATCGTAGATAAAATATGAAAATTCTCTTAATTTCTTACACCAATGTATGTAGTCTCCATGGTAGTGGTCCCAAACTTGCGGTCGGCGATGTTTCGATGCGTAACGGGATCAAGTTCTGATGTTATTACAGAACCGCCGTGTAGCGCCCTGATGAAAGTTAAATCTGTCGAGGTTCCAAGATGTTGTCGAAGTTTGCTGAGGGAACTGCCAAATCAGGTGTCATCCTCGTCTCTTAATCGAGGCTCAAAATTCGAAATCTGGAAATCACTTAACCTCGTGCTTCTTCTGAATGCGACTATATTAAACAATCAATCAATCAAAAAGCTTTAAGTATATATATGGGGAAGGAGTGTGTTGAGAAAATCGTCCATTCCCCATAATTTCCTTTCAGAAGGTGTGCAGGATGCAAGCAACTTTTCTGTCGTTCCGGAGAGCTGTTACATTAAACATTTCACTTTAGCTGCACAAAACTGTTCCATTAAATTAATTAGCCACACCGAAAACGGACTACACTCCACGTAAAAGAAACTTCAAATGTTGGAGATTTTAATTAATACTTATTTTAAGGCAAATAGAAACATCTTCAATCGTTACAACAGTAGACCGATTGAAATAATTTATAAGACAACACGTAATAATAATGTTTTTGTTGTCAATCGCACAGAAGCAAACGAATTCGTAGTATTTATTTTTTTAAGCAAACGAATTGGTAATTTTTCGTAATATTTACTTTTTTTGAGAGGCAAAGAACTACTCATTTATTTCAAACTTACCATTTACAAATTTAAAACTTAAGTGAGTGGAGAAAATATCGTCTGCTCCTTTTCTTCAAATCTCCTTACAGCTCCGCAATCAAAAATGACGTCGAAAAAAGGAGGTAGGAAGTTGCCACATATAGTTTGAGTGACTTTGATTTTATTCTGGATTGATTTTGGTATTGGCGTTCTATTAGGTCTGATATTTAGTTTTAATACGTCATTATATATAACAAAAATTTGTTCTTTCGCTGTATAAATTACTATAATCAGTTGAATACAAATATTTATTTTCAAATTTTAATCTAATTTTACCAACTCCAGTTCCTAAAACATTTAAAATAAATGATTACGTATCGTATATAGCACGCTCTCTTTGAAAACATTAAAAAAAACTTTTTTTTTTATTCATCTCAATATATGATTTATTTTTTACTGCAAATTCCATAAATTTATTTCTTTTCGTATATTTCAAAATGTAGATTTATAAAACTATATTTATTTTTTTTACTTAAATAATATTTCATGGACCACTCTTTTCAATTCTTTGGGGCCACTTGGTTTTATATCCCGCAATTTATGATCGCCCCTAGCATTTCAGTGGAAGAAATTTCTCGTAGTATTATGAAACGTGATTGAAAAGTTATGTCTCTCTCTCTCTCTCTCTCTCTATATATATATATATAACCATAACTATTTTATTTATTCTCCTATTTTCATAGCCGTGGTATCGGAGTGATTATAGTAGAGAGTTCCTAGCCAGATTTTTTTTTGTCGAGTTGGGGGTTTAAGTGCTGATTCTCCTTAAGACCCACTGTATAGAGAATTAACTTGTTAAACCTTTCGAAACTCCAAGTCTTCCCGTGGCGAGGTATGGTAGTTTGGAGAGGGGCGGGGAGAGGAAGCTTATCTAGTTTCCCCCTCGTCACTTGATGAGATTCAAAATTATGGGGTCTGTCAGTAATAGTATTCGTATTGCTTCTAAAGGAGACGTTAAAAAACAACCAATCAATTAAATTGTTTGTTGATTTTAATAATTTTTGCCATACCTCAAAGCTTTATGTGTTCTCTATATAACGGGGTTTTTTTTCTTTATTCCCCATTTCTTTTCAAGAATTTACGCCAATGCTTTTCTAATCGGGAAAATTTGCCAGATATGAATTCTGGTGGTGGTGGTTGACACCAGGTATTATTGATAGATTTTACAACGTCGTAAAAATGAAAAAGATGTCCTTTAAGGTGCTCTTCCTTCTTTGAGAAGGATTTATTATTGGAAGGTCGGATGATATGATGCCAAACTTCTTCATACTCACCTCCATGTGGGTTGCCAACTTATTCAGTTATATTAATGAGAGGAACAAAGCCAACCACTGCAGAAAAAAAGACATATATTTCTCTCTGGTACAATAATAAATTCAAAAATCCCGTATTAAATAAGAAGTTGTAATATTGGACTTATTAATTTTAAATCGAGGATCATAGTTATTAATAATTTAGACGAAAATTATATTTATCGAGCAGAAATAAAAAACAAAGCTATTTAAACAAAAAAAATACAAAAGCAAATCCAAATATAAACAAAAATCTAATATTTAGATAAATTAGTTTAATTTCGTTATTTATTAATGTTACACTAGAAGCAACACGAGGGCTATTGGTGACAGACCTCATAATTTTGAACCTCGGTCAAGTGACGAGAACGACACCTGAGCTGTAAACCTCCTCTCCTAACTTCCACACTACGCCAAGGAGAGGACTTTGGGCCCAGACAGATTTAACGTCCATCAGATCCGGCAACACGGTGGTCCAAGCATCGAACCCGCGACAGAATGAAAACAGCCGGCCACGAATCCGAAATCATGATCACTATTAAAAACCGTGGCCACATATTAAGATGAATAACCTCTAGGTAAGATATTGTTACCAGCGTGTGATGTCTCTTCCCTCTAACGTTGCTCTTAAAAGTAAAGGAAATATTTACATTGATTTCATCGACCACTAAAGAATGCTTAAAAAATGACCCTCCCCAACCTTGGCGAGGCACTTACCAATTATGATGACAAAATGAAGGTTCTCAAAAGTACTGGAATCTTGTCGATATCTCGATTATGAGGAATATAATGGATTTTTCCCGTGACGTCACACCTGATTGAAACAGATATAAATGGAAGAGATTCGAAGTCTGAGAATATTGACCGAGAGAATCTGCCAAGAAATCTGCCGGTAGCGAGACCACGTAAGACTGTTAGGACGTGTCTTGTTTCTATGGGGACTGTCAGAACCTGTTTAAAGTTTGTGAATTGTAAAGAATTTCTTAGAATATTGTCTGTAATTCTCTCAAACTAATAAGCTTGGAAGTTAATTTTAATGAAAACGTTATTACTGTTATTACAAGAGGTGTTTTATATGTTTGTGTTGATGATCATCAGAAGTGTCGTATTTGTTCCTGTTGTGTCACTTATCTGTAGAAAATTTGCTACATGTGCTCCATCATTTCCTGAATAATACAAATAAAGTGTCATTTGCAATTATCTTTCATGTGAGATTCTTTTCTCAGCATACTCTCGAGATTAAATTTCTATAACAATATTAATAAATCTCGAACCCTCATAAAACTCTTAAGCTGGACATTCAGTTTTATAGCAATTAAGTGGAATAAATTGAAGCATTCGAAGTGCACATTTACAATTTACTACAAAGATGTAACACTGACAAATTTTATTGCACAAAATACACTTCTCTTACAATATATGCCTTTATAATTTGCAATTAAATCATATATTCTTACTATGAACCTTTCAAGTTACAACGGCTTAAAAAAATCGTTCATTTTTTTCCTTTCATCATGCAAATTTTGAGACATTCATATGGCTTTAACCATTCAAATGTTGAAAAATAAATCTTCTACTTGTGATGTTGGGCTATTCACGGTTTTCTCTTCACTAACCTTGGGGACTATTAACTAAGACGGATTGCTTTTGCTAAACAACCTTTGCCAAACCAAAAATGAAATGTGAAGATGTAAATCACAAGCAGATAGAAATGAAGTGAAGCAAGAGAGTTAGGAAACATATAAACTCAGATTGAAATTCGCGATAGAAAGGTCGAGTGGTTCTAGCGTTTGGCAATTGTTCCAGAGTCGAAGCCAGGAATTGTTACAAGATATCGGCTGGTTAATGTATGCTAGAAGTCAAGACAGCCTCATTTTGATATTGGTGGTAAGTGTCAGTTAGTTTATTACAGGTAGATCGAGTTAATATAGTAAAGGCCTTGTCCGGGAGAGCATTTATAATTGTCATTATACTAGCAATTAGCCCTTAAATACGGTGTGTACTTGTCTAACGTCTCTGTGAATGACTTATTGACTTTTAGTGTTAATACATTGAGTTTAGCTATGGCACAAGAGGCGAACAGGCATAGTTTGTCGTCACATACTTAAAAAACCGTTGAATCTCGTATCGATGTTATGGCTTCTGCTACACTGGCAAACACTTTCATTGCAATGATCTAAGAAGAGTTGCATGAAAAATTCGAAAGATACAAAATAAAATTGGAATCATCCACAATTTTTTTTTCCATTAATGTTTTTTGTGAAATTCTAGAGATCAGGCGAAAATAAAAAAAAAATATCTACAAATTCGAATTAAAAATTTGGAGTTATAAGAGTTAGACTGTATTATATAAGCTGCAGAAACCGTAGATACCTTTGTCTCCCGGAAATAATAATGAAAATAGTTATAATTAATTGAACCAATTATAAAATTTCCTGAGTTACAAAATTATGAATATTAGGTAATGATTAGCGTAATGCTGACGTTTTTCTATTAAATGTTTTACACATCAAATTCATTAAGTTTTTTTAAAAATGTTTTGAAACCTTTGTCCAATTGCAGATATTGAGCAATAGAGTAATTAATTTTTTAACACCTCAGATTTTTAACATTTGTTATTGCACCTTGAATTTTACAACAAATGTATGCATATATTTAAGCATTTAAAACATATGGTGCTGAAATAATAAAAAAATTAAAAATAAATTTTTCATGCAAAAAACGCTCTTTACCACGAAACTTCCAACAAAAACGTTTTCCTTAAAAGCATTAACGTTCATATTAAACATTTGTAAGAAAATCAAGATAGTTTTTTTTTTATTTCCATACATTCATTCTCTAATGTATGCCATAGCCTTTTCTTCATCTTTACCTTTTCTGCATTAAAATTTTTTTCCCTACTTTTGAGTTTTTGTTTATTGTGTTTACTTAGTACAAATATTCAGCTTTTTTTCTCTTTCGCTTTATAGGTATATTATGAAAAAAAAACTAAAGTACACAAAAACTAGAAAGAATTTAGCATTTCTTACTAATATATTTCTTGTTTATGATCTTTTTCCACCGAAATTAAGAATGGTTAAGAATTGCAATTCCTATTAAATACTTATTTTTTGTATTACAAAGGGGTTCGTCATTAATAATTAAGGAAAAAAAGCTAGTGACCAAAATAACCTGCAGTTTTTGTTTATCAAAGAAATTTGGGCATTAAAAATATTGATTATGAAAAGGATCTATACATTTAAAATTTTGGTTTATATTGAATCGATATCAAAGGAATACATTCAAGAAATTTATGAAAAAATAGAGTAATGAAAATTCTTTATTTAATTTTCGATATCTATTAAATAACAATTAATTATTTTGCATGAACCATGTAGCATAATTAGGCAGGAGGCAAGAAAAATTTCAACTATGATGAAAACTCGAATTCCGACTAAAATAGTAAACTTTCTATTGCGATTTAATTAAAATATTAGACATCTTAGTTTTCTAAATTTGTTTTGTTTTGGTTGCCAGAAGAATAAATTATAATTACAAAAAAAAAATCTAACATATTCTGTGGTGCTAAAAATCTAACATATTTTGTGGTGCTAAAAATCTAACATATTTTGTGGTGCTAAAAATCTAACATAT
>BMAW01086683.1:200934-212329 GCA_019974015.1 Nephila pilipes
GGTGCTAAAAATCTAACATATTTTGTGGTGCTAAAAATCTAACATATAAGTGCTGGTTTTAGTAACCATTGTATGCTACCATCTGTTAAACTGTGCCAAACAAATTTTATACAGATTCAGAAGTTAAATACTTAGTAGTAATTTTTTTCTGTATCAATACTTGTTTGAATCAGCGTTGAATTAATGTTATGATCTTGCTTCCAGTTCTCACCATCCATGAGATGTGGATTTATCATTATACAAGATTATTCACAATTATTCATCCAGTTTCAAAATTTCATATTTTCCTAAGCTTCACGGAACGATAAGTAATATATAAATACAAAGGAAAAATACAAAAGTGTACTTTTACAAGTTTTCGATACAATTTACTTCCTATACACATATAATATCCATTCGTTATGTAAATTCCTGCCAAACACGTTGTAAAGTGTCAATGGTGATTAATTATACAAAAGCAGAAATCCGTTACTTAAGTACAAATAAATTTGGGGGAAATGGTGATCTTTTACAAATCTCCAAAGGAAACAAAATACATAGAGCCATATCATTTGACTTAGGAAGCTAGCTGTGGTAACATCAAGTCATCTGATTTACTGCTACCAATCCCACTTCAAAATAGCTCCTCGAAAACTTCAAGAACAGCTTTCGTGAAATAGCTTTACGAAGAACACACGCGCTCCGTCTATTTTACGCATTATAAGACATCCACAGATTTCCTTTGTATTCATTTACTACTTATTATTCCGTGTCGTTTATGTTTGAAAATACAGAGTTTTGAAATGGGACGAATCATTTTGATTACACATTTACATCGGAAGGCATATGTTATGGTAAATGTTAAGTAAAGAAACTCAAATTCTATTTTAGTAAAGTAACTACATTAGGAATAACCAGAAGATTCAGATATAACAATGTGACAAACAAATCGCCGCATTTTGTTCTATTTGATAATTTTTTTTGTGATGAAATGGTAACAGTTAATATAGTAAAAAAAATTAAGATGTGTAAAAAAAATTAATTTTTGAAATGACCGATAGAATTAAATTTGTTGACATAAACAAAAAAAAAAAGAGAAAATATAAAAATTAAAAATAAAATTACTGTGAAACTCAAACAGGTTTACGCGATCAACTGTACTATTTGCTGCTATTAAGGTAAGCAGAATTCTCAGTTACAACTTTTAGTTGAGGACATGATGTGTACATTAGAAACATATTTTGATTTTTAATCATTCATCAATTATACTTAACGTGTTTGTTAGTGGTCTTCCTTACTACTGACAAGATCCTCATTGACGACAACTGCATTTCGGTGAAAGGTTAAACAATATTTTTATTTCTCATGAAATTAAAGATCAAGTCTTTACTAGAAAGAGTCCGATATCCTGGGAATCAAATGCATCCCCGGAGCAGATGATACAGGTTGCAGGTGTCATTTACTTTTCAGGTTCGGGTACTCAATGACCAATAGCTGAGATAATTAATTCAAATATCCAACCAAAAGAAAGGATTATGATTCATGGTTTTTGAATGAAGCGTGGCCAGTTTCATTTCCGACAAAATTACCGAAAAGAAAGGACGACTAGATGTTCTAAGCGTTCCACTAGAACGTCGTATTGGAGAGTATCTTACTGCTCTTTTTAGCGCACGACTAGCATATAAAATGCCATATTTTCATAGAAAATGTAAGTGATACACGCGCTTTATCTGACTGTAAATATCAACTGTATTAGTTTAAATTAATTACGATAAATAATTTCAAATAATATTCTTTAGTTTTCCCGTCATTTGACACAACCTACGGCAACCCCTAAGATAGAAGTAGTATAAAATTGATCAAAATTGTATTTATTGATTGCGAGTATTTATTGCGTCTCACAGGTTCTAAATGTTAAAAAAAGGATGCTGGTATGTTACAAAAGGAGTTTGCAAAGACAACTTCAGATTTCCATTTTTATTTTAATATTTTTTGAATCAATTTTGTATATTCTTACATGACGTTTCGGAATTTCGAGAATTTATCTTACAATATTTCATTTCCTAAAAGCAATTTCTATTTTCTTGTGTCGTAATTTGCGAAAAGTCATACTTTAATTTCTTCTTAGCTGATGAATCTTTTTCATTCTCAGAATAACTGGGATATTTGTAAACCATACTTATGATGTAAGAGGACTTGATAAGGAAGTATTATTACGTAAGTAATAAGTTCCCGCAGGAATTTTATTACAGAAGAGATCATAAATATTACGACCAAACCCAGACGAAAATGATCTGTGAAAGGAAAACTACAATTACCATTTTGATTCAAAACCCTCAAGAGGGTCGTGAAGAATGTAATCCACGCGAACAACCTCTCTCGAGCGATTGAATTAAATAAATCGTCTGTCAACACACCATTGGCCCATAAAACATGTCACAATAGCAATCGAACCAGCCAGCCTTCCATTACTACTCACCCGATCCCGTAGGCCATAAAACACTTTTACGAAGGGCGGAGAGACAGGGCGGCTATTATGAAGCTTTGATCAATAATTGATGTCTCGCTCTGGGGTCCAGGTTGCCACCCTATCGAAAGAAGAATGCAGGGAGGATTAAATAAGGACACTGCATAGTTTTAGCCGGAAAAAAAGTGAAATTACTACAGATACTTTAAATGACATTGGGTCTGTGGGTTAAAATGTGATGCCCTTGAACCATCGTGACAACGATGTTAATAAAATCTTTGTCTGTGTACCAAGACTTTTCGTTCGTAATTAAATGAAAGGGCTGAGTGCAAGATACAAGCAAATCGATCATTAATTTTCCTGATTTCGTGAATTATAGGATTTTTTAAAAAAAATTTACATAAATGAGAATGGATTTCCAAAGCTTTCTGAGCAAAAGTAAATTACAAACATAAAAATTATTGCAAACTATTCTTAAAATTGCTCCATTTCAAGATATATTGAATAACATTTCGCTAACTTCTTACCTTTGGGATAAATTTAGATTACATTCCATAAACCTATTATCATATAGGAATATATTCCACGGCACAGCAGTTTTAGAATTATATTCCTAAACCTATTACTTTTGGAATATATCCCACCACCTTATTGCTCTCCGGAATCATATTCAATAGCTTTATTGTTTTTGGAATAAATATACGATTTTCGTATTGTGTTGTATATGAAATTACCTATTTTAGAATGTACTTCACTCTAGAAGAGTTTTAAACCTAGAAACAAAAAATGTTTTAAATCGCTTTATTTTGAAACTTAAAAATAAAGTTATACATTTATTCTACATTGACTTATTTTAGTTCTTATTAACGTCACACGAGAGGCGACACGAGAGCTATTGGCTATGGGCCTCGTAATTTTGAACCTTCGTTAAGTGACGAGGACGACATCTGAGCTGGCACCCCCCCTCTCTCTCTCCTGATTTCCACACCACGTTAAAGGCAGGACATTGGACCCCGACAGATTTAACGGGCATCAGCCCCGGGTGCACGGATGGTCTTTAGCGGCCTAGGCTCGAACGCGCGACTGAACGAAAACCGCCAGTCACGAGTCTAAAACATTAATATAGTATTATATACACAAATAGTTTTGCAAATTCTATTTTTTGAAAGAAATTTCACTGTGCATTTCTCTGGTTTCAAAAAATATTAACATTTGGTAAGTCTAGAAATTAATTTAAGAAGTAATATAGTTTTATGTTTGACAGTAATAATTTTGTTTGATTTAAATTTTAAGTAAAATGAGAAATTTAACAAAATAATTTTTGTTTTGTTTTGTTAAAATTGCATTTCAAACGGCAAGATAAAAAAAAAACAGTAAATTCTCGACTTTACATTATAAGCAAATGAAATTGGGGTTTCATAAAAATGAAAATTGTGTTTATTAATTTAGAGTTTAAACAAAGTGGACACGGTAGCCGGATGATCCTGAACGCGAACTCATCGCTACTATCGATTCTGGCAAGTTCTGATTCCTCTTGTCGTGTGATGATGATGAAACACGTTAAATATGTCGAGGCTCCAAATCTTCCCGATCACTTGGAATGGAAGTTTAAAGAGAGGTTGTTGGCTTTATCACTACGTCTAGGATCTAAATTAGGAGGTCCATCGCCAATGTCTCTCTAGTTGGTATTGCCTCTGAGTGAGATTTTAATAAATAATCAATCAAGATGAAACAAATTTGATGCCAGCTTCACTAAAAAGTTTGAATATTAATTTTAAGTAAAATGTTCTTTAAATTTCAGCGGTAAAATTTAACAATAGTTTGATTGTTAGATTTGTTAATTATACTTTTTTTTTTATTATAAGTTGAAATTAATACTGGATAACTGGAAAACGCAATTTCAAGAGCATTTTTTAACAATGTAAGTCTGTTTTCTAAAACAACTTCAAAAAAATTTCTAACATGGAAAGCAAAATAAATAGCTGCTTTATGTGTTTATTATTTTTTTGTCTTGCGTTTCTTATGCAGAGATTGTACAGAGAATCGATTACATTATCTTTAAAAAAAACTGAAAAGTTAAAAAAAAAAATTCTCGTGTTGCAGGGGTAATTAATTTCGTGGCTCAAATTTTATTTATTTTATTTCACTCATACATACACACGGGGGTAATGAACACATGATTCTTTTTATTCTAAGGAGGAAAAGAAAAGAAAGAAAGAAAAACCAATGCAGTGTTCTTCTCGTTATTTGCACAAGAAAACTTTTTGTATGTTCGTTGAATTACACATCATTAATTCTGTAAAAATTACACTGGGAGTATTAGGCCGAGATTAAATCACCCACATTTATGGAAATTAGACCTTTTTTTTAAAAAAAAATATATGTACATAAACTCCTTCTACCGTGTATTATAAGTTATCCTTTTTCAACAAACGTTTTCGTTAGATTCAAAATGATTTCGGTTATGTAATAGTGTATCGTTATGGTGAAATATGAAATAATTACAAAAAAATTAAGTGACAAACACAGATAGATTTGTTAGTTACTGAAAACTAATTTTTGATAAATTTTTATAAGCATGATATGAATATAAAAAATGATAGAAAAATTTAACCCAAAAATCCAAAGCATTTGATTAGCCGTTGAGAGCTAAAAGTAACTGACATGTCTTCGATAGGAAAAAGAATTTAAATTATCTTCGCTTTTATTTAAATTAAAAGCAATGATATTCGTATTTTAACTTTGAGATATCTGTGTATTTTTGCCAACAAAATCACATTTGTATGGGTAAGTAATTGTATGTAAACAAATAATAATCAATAACTGCATTTACATTCTATACACCGAAAAAAAATTTAATTAAAAAAATCTCTAAAACTGAATTTTGTGATACAAATTTCCTTAAATTTTTATGCAAATATTGGACAATACCAAAAGTCCACGACTATTTAGTATTAAAAATATAAGTTCACTTTGTAGAAATTAGCATCATGTCTTAATGCGAAAATTACCGTCACTTTGGGTGTACAATATTTTGACGAAAGTGCACTAGAATGTCCAACAAAATAGCATTTTGCGAAAAAACTAAATTCACATATTTTTTTCCTTTGAAATGAGGTGTTTGTTTGTATTTTTAAAGTTCAATTTTTTTAACGAGCCATTTATTATGTTCTCATAAATAACATATCTATATAAGCAGTAAAATACCCAGTATTTTTGTTAAAAAATTTAAAGATGTAAAGTATGAAGCTTTATAACGTCTGAGTTACTTATTAATAGCTTAAATATTAATTAACTACTACAAATAAGAAAAACTTTTACATACAAATAGATACCAATAGACTTATGTACACCAGTATTTATGATAAATGGGAATCTTTCAATTTTCGTCTGAATAAAGTACTTCTATGGCTTTTTTTATGAAGAAAAATAATTTAGAGCAATATCATTAGGTAAATAATAATTCAAAGTGGCCGAATAATTTATAAAATCATCCATTTCTCAAACTTAATGTCTTAATTTTTTTAAAAAATTTAAAAACAAAATTTCGGGTTTATAAATAATAGTCAAACTATGTGACTGGTATGGAAATGTTTATGGAAGGGCCATATATGCCAATACTTTCTTCTTTCTTCTGATTTCAGTTCCTTTAATAAGATAAAAATCTTGAAAAATTGTGCATCCTTTTTAATTTTCACAATTTTCAATTATTTGTATTATTATATACTAATGCATATATTTTTTTTTCATAAATGTTATTTATTTGTCGGTTCAAGTTCAAGAAAACCGAATTATTTCCATATCTTTAATCAACAATATAGCTGACTTATTATAATAATTATGATAATTTCTATGCGCTCATTCGTTCCACTCAAAAGCAGAAAGATCGTATCATGTAATAAACCAAAAGGAAAAATTATAATGCTATACGAATGATTGAATTTATGCATACATCTTTGATTTAGTATCGAATAATTTGACAGAAATATTTCTTTATTCGAGTTAAGTTATACATCTTACATGGAATCTGAACATAATTGACTATACACATTGTTATATAAATTTAATTTAAATACATCATTTCAGCCGAACTAATATTTATATCTGGGATTAATTCAATTTATTTCATACTGATATTCACACATCAGTGACATAAATCATGTATTGCTTTTCTCAGATTTTTATAACGAAATTACTTTTATATGTTTTAATGGAGAATTACTTTAAACATTACTATCTCTATCGAAGAATACGTGAATCTACAATGTAATGAATCCACAGAAGAAAGTACGACCTATAAAAAAGTAAAACGTAGTATATCAAAACATTAGTACATATGGCAATCAATAAGTATCTCAGTTAAGTAATCATTCATTCTATTCATAATTATTTGCCAATTATTCTAAAACAGATCGAATCTATAAATTATCAGTTAAAACGATGCTCAAAGCTCTCAGAATCATTTGTTTGCAAACACTACCGGACAGTTCAGTGACAGAACTAAACCACTTAATTGACAATTGCACAAAGGGCGGATGTCCTCGTGTACTTGAATGTCTATTCTGTTCCAGAGCTGCCATTCGTACATTCGAACACACGTGTCGAATAACTGAATTACCTATTACATGTGTCAACAACATTTAGAATTTAATTTCTCTCCTAGTTACAAAGGGATAGGTAATACAGAATTGCTTTCTATTAAATCTAAGCCATCTAATTGGTGAAGCTACTTTACACACCAGCAAATCATGGCTTAATCTTAAAAATATTGGGTAACGTAAATATTACTGCGTAAAAGACAGAAAACTGCGTACTGTAATTACCTACTTCTCTGTAAATGAGCATTAATTAATATGTAACCTGATTAACTTTTGGGGAATAAATGATTATACTTTCGTTTGTGTTCAAAATTAGAACGCAATTTTCTACATATTAAAATTTAGCAAGTTGTGCATAAAATATGAATATTTACGCAACGAATTAAATTTTTTTCGTACATTTGAGCCTCACAATGAATGTTCAAATTGACGCTGAAAAAATAATCGCAGGGTTTTAAATTAAAAGAACGATACACAGGGTTATTGAAAATTCGCCCGTTTTCAAAATTCCATATTTTTAAAAATAAACAACACAGAATGATAAACGATACATAAATACAATGGAGACTGTGGAAGCTTTAAATTGTAAAAAAATATAGATGATGGTCATGTTTTTTTTCCTTGAAACTATTTCACGAAAACAGATTTAAAAGTTTTCACCAAGCTACCTCGTATTTGGATTGGTCGCAGTGGACCAAATGACATAATGCTACACAGCTGGTCACCTGATATGACCCCTTACAATAATTTCCTTTGAGAGTTTGGAAAAGATAAAGTGTATGTGTCACAATTATCCACAAATTTATTTGAACTAAAACAACGTATTTCTGCTCCTGTGCAATCGATTACCGCTGATACTTTACAACATGTTCAGCAGGAATTTATGTATCAAATCGACATTATACATGCAACTTAAGAAAGTTGTATAGAACACTTGTTAAAAAAATTCTATATTTTCCCTTTGCATTCATGTATTATTTATTATTCTATGTGTTTATTTATGAGAATATGGAATTTGGAATTCGGATAAATCATTTTGAATAACCCTGTAGTTTAAAAAAATCAATAAAATAAATTTACGAATCCAAAATCAAATTTTTAATTTTGATGCAATACATATTAGCCCCCCCCCAAGGAGTGATTGTTTTAGTTGGATCACTTTTGACGTACCACATCACTTTTCATTTTTTTTTTTTAACTTTTGCTTCAGTTTTAATAACATGGAGCTAATATAATATTCGATTTAATAATTGATAATTTGCTTTCATTTTAAATACATTTAGCTTAAGTATATTCAATTTAATAATTTATCGTTTCCTTTCATTTTAATATCGGAAAAATTTACTATTGTCCAGTTCTCAATATTTCATCTTTTACTTTAATCCTGTTATTTAATTGAGAAATGTAATAATAATTATAAGGAAAGCGCACTTGAGTGGCTAAATCTGTTTTTTGCAAAACTTTGCATAGAACTTCTTTTTACAATTAAAGAGTTGTATTTAATAGTTAAACCATCTATTTTTTTTGTAATACTTTAAAGTTTTGAAATTATTAACGCTGAATAAAATGTTTTATTTGATGGTTTATTAAAAGAGCTCTTTCCTTAAAATATCAGCTTAGGATCTAAATATATTTGATAATAAGCATGCATATTTTTAATATTAAATTATTTTCAGTCCTTGACAAAACAAAAATTATTTAATAGTAAGAATTTCGTAATTGTATTTAGTACGTAATATAATGTCAAATTTACATTAGATTTCTTGGAAGGTACTTCATTATTTATCTTAACTAGCTTTCACAGTTCGTTTCCTAGATTCATGTAAACTCGCTTGACAGAGGTGATTTAATTAGAACTTACGGTAACTGAGACTCAATTGACAAGAAAAAAATTAACTTATTTATCCAGGGTTAACCAAATAAAACAAACCTCCTTTTTAAAACTAAAAGCAATAAAAATCAATTTTAACACTGATGTTTATGTGTTTTATTATATCAGATTGTGCCCACAAGAAAAAATCACAATTACTTATAATCATAAATAATAATGTTGGAGAAATTAATAATTAATAGCTGTATTTATATAAATAAATTAATATCACAATTCACACAAAATCTACTGTATTTATTATAACTTTCAAAAATTACAGAGTACTTTTAAACGTAACGTTCGATACACTGAACATCAGTATATAATTTCAAAAATTACATAATTAATAAGAGAAATTTTAAAAATTTAAATTCTACGATTTAAATTTCCCAAGATTTTTATATAAATATTCCGCAATGCTTAAAATTTGAGAATGTTAACTAGAAAACAATTACGTTCATTTTTTAGGAAACAACCTCATTTAACAAAGTGCAAAACTTAAGAACCATGGATTGAGTAGAGTTTGAGGAAAGTGTACCAAAATCATAAAAAGATTAACATTTTGAGAAACACGCTAGTACAAATATTTTTCTCAGTAGCGTTGTGCATGGGCGAACAATTTTAAAATTCAATTTCATTCGTTTAATTTATCAAACTGTCAAAAATGATATAACGACAGAATCAGTGATGCACCATTTATTTTTTTAAAAAATAAAATTAACAATGCTAGGTTTTAAGCATTTTAGTGTGTATTTTGCTTTAAATGATTTTGAGCTTCGATATCTTCATTTGAATAGATTATGTTACATATGATAACCAAATTATTATGTATTACGTTTTTCCAGATCTTTATAATCTGTATGCTCTTACTAAATTTTAAAAAATTCGCTTACTTTTTTTCCTTAATACTCAACGTTTTACTTCGCCTTCATTTATGTTTCGAATACGGTATGAATTTTACATTAGCTAGTTTAATAAACTCATAATATTGCACTTGAAAGTCCCTCTTTTCATTTTTGGGATCTTAATTTTAAGAGCTCAGTGGTTAGAAAGTAAATGAATAGAAATAGAGGTAAGAGTTTCTTAAGCCACCCAAGGGGCTATTGCTTTAATTGGATCTTTTTTGGAGTACCAGATCACTTTTCAGTTTTTCATCGTTTGCTTCAATTTTAATTACATTTACCTTAAATATATTCAATTTAATACCATACAATTTACTTTAATTTTAATAACATGTAGCTGATATAATATTTAATTTAATAATTAATCGTTTCCTTTAATTTTAATATCGAAAAAGTTTACTATTGTCCATTTCTCGGTATTTCATCGTTTACTCTAATTCTTATATTTAATTGAGTAATTTAATAATAATTATAAAAATAGCGTTCCTTGGATAACAATATTCGTTCTTTATAAAACTTTTCATAGAATTTTTTGATTTAGTTATTCAGATTGTAATCAATAATTTTTGGAAAAAATATTTTGGGTTTTAATTAACGATTCAAAGAATAATAGTTATTTTCCATTCATTGTTATGACACGAAAGAAGTAAAAAAAAATTCTGAAACGAATATTGAGAAAAAAAATTCAACGCTACATTTATTTTTATGTTTCAATGAAATATAGAGGTTCGTAAGAATAAAAATGACCAAAGTATATCTTGTTTTATCCTTTTGAATGTGGTAGTAGCTTTATGGCATCATCATAATAAATGTCATTCTTAGATAACCCATTTTCGTATTATTAGTTCAAATCTTTACCCATAATCCCCCATATTGATGGAAAATGGTACTTAAACAAATAACCTTAGCAAAAGTAAGAAAATTATACTTGCAGTTCAGTGTGATAAAGACATTTGTTTTCCTATGCAAGAACTCTTGTTTCGTCATTCTTTTTTTTTACAATATTTTATGAATAAAGAGAAGCAGTAAATCAAGATTTTTTTTCAAGTTTTAGCTGAAACATGTAATGAAATAAGGTTTCATAACTCTGATAATTGATTCCTGTAACGTTTATCATATAAAATTTAAGAATGTTGTTAATGTGTTTTAACAATTCTAAGATACAACTAACAGCGTTTGATCCTAAATTTGTTTTAAAACCGAATTCGGATATTTGTCAAATATTCGGTGATATTTATTCCAATTAATTGGTAAATTATTACGTTTACCAAGTTTGATAATTTTGTAATTACCATTTTATTGTAATTCGGTTTGCATGTATAAGATAACGTTTAAATTTTACAGACGTTACCTATATAAATACCATTACAGATTACAATAGAATTATTTTTTTAAGACACATGCATAATTAACTACGAATGGAATATAATTATTTCTGACCTCAAGAGTTTCCTCCCAAATCAATATGTATCTGTTATTTATTTTAACTTATTCTATTTTTGTTAAATAATAAAGTTATTTAATTAAACTGTATAATAGTAATAGAATATTCATGCAGTCTCTCTGTGTTAAATGATAT
>BMAW01086683.1:217329-247489 GCA_019974015.1 Nephila pilipes
TGTGTGTGTGTGTGTGTGTGTGTGTGTGTGTGTGAGAGAGAGAGAGAGAGAGCGCGACAATGCATTTATGTCAGAAGTGTAATGAATAGGGAATCAATCAGATATAGGTATTAGGCGTGGTAAATTGTTGAAAAGAGATGGAAGGTTGGTGAGATAGTAGAACATGCCATACTGGAACAAGAAAGTTAAATGATTCCCGGATAGCTCTTATTTGACTCGGACCTTATAAAGTAAATTCAACTGACATTACCAACAAATTCTAAGTATCTTAACTGAAAAATTAAACAATCAATCAGAAATCGCGGATGCTGTTTCCACGCTCCCTATCAAGGATAATATCCTTCCAATAATGCTTAAATTCACTATCAATTACAATTTAATCCCTCAACAAATTCATAAGATAGCCCCCAAGTCAACTAATAGACTTTCAGGTAGCTACATAAAAATTTCCCCGACTCGTCAGACGAGCTTCGGAAAATTACTAAGTATTCAAAAGAAAAGAACGCTGAATATTATATTACTCAGTCGCAAAATCAGCGGCCACAAAAAGTTGTCATTAAAGGTCTATCGGCGTTCAGATCAAATGATTCAAATCAAAAGAAACATCCCCAATATTATGATCAAAATCCGTAAACAGTTAAAGAAATTGATATTATTTTTATAAAATAAGTTATGTATATGTAGATAGCATTAGACCAATTTAAGCGTAAAAGAGGAGCAAAACAGTTTTGTAATTGCCAATTTTTTCATCATTCCTCAGCAAATTGCTCAATGAAGACGTTTGATTGAAATGTTGCGAAAACCACAACAGCGGGGACTGCTAAATCAAAGAAAAACAGGAAATCCCAAAGTGCATCAATTGCGGAAATTTAGGGCATGTAGACTCTTGGGGAGAATGCACTGCCTACCCCAAACCATCCAAAGGAAAAAAAACCCTACACAAACTAGAAATATAAATAAAATAACAGATAATCCAACCAAACCTGATATTTCCTAAGCTCAAACAGCTAGTGAGAAAACAAATAAACTGAGTGAGTCACTTGACCAACTGGAAACTGCGGAAGCTACCGAAACTGAACCAAGAATATATATTAATATTAATACAAATAAAAACCAACAAAATACAAGTAACAAAAACAAAAATAGCTCTTTCGTAATATTTGATGCATTTAAGGAGCTGGAAACCTTTTTTGCCATGTTTCCTAATGTCATGGCTACATGCGAAAGCAAGAGCAAAATAGCCGACAAAAACGAAAACTAAATATCTTTTTTCAAGTTATTGCTACCCAAAACTAAGTACTTTTTAAATTATTCTAAAAAATATTCTTGGACTCATAATAGTCACATGGAACTTGGATGGTATCAGATCCCGTATTGTCGAGTTATGGGATTTCATACAAAAGCACAGCAACGATATTCTTTTTATCCTGAAGACACACTTGGGATCGATACACACTTGAAATTTTACCAATTACACCACCTACAGAAATGACAGACAAACACCTGACTCAAAGAACTGCATACACTGTGGCAAAGAGATTCTAATTTAAAAAAATCCTTACTGTACTATAATATCCCAACTTCAAGACTTGAAGCGGTAGAAGCAACGAACTTTGCACTCACAAGATTAAACAATTCCAAAGTAATCAAATCAAAACCACGATCTCTGCACTTGATACTGAAAGTGGCTCCCGGCTTTAACAAGCTCAGCAGGTATCGACACAAACAAATCAGAGATTCTGCGTGATTCACTACAAAATCAGTTCAAATTAAATATCTAGACACCACAACACCATAGGATAATAACACATGTTGTTCAAAACTTTCTTTAAAACAAAAACAATTTTCTAAACGTTCCACCTCTCTCCCCTCCCCTTCCATCAGAAATAACTGATTATGTCTCAAAACTAAATAGTAATAAAACTCCAGGAAAAGACAATATTACCAATAAAATGATTAAAAAAAAAACCTTCTCCATGCTCAAATATTTCTACTAAATAATACCATACACTCTATGCTAGAATTCGGTCACTTCTCTCATCAATGGAAGATTGCATCTATCGTCGCCGATCCTTAAACCAGGCAAAAACCCTACAAACCCAGAAAACTACAGGCAGATCTCACGACTTCCCATACTAGGAAAAGTGGCTGAGAAAATAATTTTAAATAGTCAAACAGATCACTTAAACAGAAACAAAATTATTACACCAGAACAAAACAGCTTTATGAAGGCGCTATTAATAACTCACCAACTTTTGCGTGTGGTGGAATTTGTCAATGTACGTTTTCGGAATCAAGAACGTACTGGGGCGATTTTCCTTGATATCCAGAAAGCATTTGACCTAGTCTGACATGAAACACTCATTTATAAATTGATTAAAAATAGCGTTTCGCCCCACTTAATTACTTCAATAAGTTCCTACTTAAAAGACAGATACTTAAATGTAAATAACAATTTTTCTGCACTCAGATTAATTAATGCGGACATCCCTCAAGACTCACATTTTGGTCCAGTTTTTCTTTTTCTTTTTTTTCCAAATTTCATGAACAACATACCCAGACATTACAACACAATTATTTGCATGTACGTAGATGATACAGTGATACTTAATGAACACAAGAATCCAAAAACCATAGGTCCAAAAAATCCAAAATCACATCAATAGACTCCTGAACAGCTTGAAAGATTGGTTCCCCAAATGGAAAATAGCCATGAATGTTTCTAAAGTGGAGGTATACTTCTTTGCAAAAAGGTCAACAAAAGTTATCCACCAGATATTTACTTACACAAGAAAAATATTCCACGGTCACAATGAGTGAAATATCTTCGCTTAGTAATTGATAACAAACTCACGTTCGAGCAACATATCACTCACATTCAAATGAAGTTTCAAAAGTTCAAATAAATCAATCCCATTAATTAGTCGGAACTCTACGTTAAACTTTAGATATAAGTTGCTTGTCTATAAACAACTTCTGTGTCTCAACATCACTTACGCTTGTCCCATCTGGAGACTGACAGCTCAAACTCACTTAAATAAACTAAAATCTTGCGAAACAACATCATGAAAATGATTTGTAATGTAAGATGGTTCATGCGAAACGAAGACCTCAGAGTTTCAATAAACCTCCCAACCATTCAAAATTTCATCAATAACTTAGCAGAACAATTCTCAGCAAATCTAACTCAAAGTACAAATCCTTCCATAATAGGAATCCCAACTTATAATATCATAAAATTTAATTACAATAGACTATGCGGAAGGATTCTTTCTCGCAATAAATTCCAATAAAGCGTTTCTTCACATCGTACCCCCTATCGTTCCCCTGACGGCAGAGGAAGAACGTATTTTCCGTCCAACCTTGACCCAGGGAATCAGTGAATAATTTTTCTAAGTTTATTTATAAGCTTACCAGTCAATCAAAATTCACTCTCTGGGTCCCTCGAAGAAACCCAAAAAATCTTCGCCTACTCTCCTACATCCAGACTCAAACTAGAGCCGCTGTCTCCTGAATGGTCGGACTCATTTTACTCTGTACTCCCCTCACCTCTACCAAGCAAAATTTTTAATTTTTCTTATGATTTCAAGCATTCAATTTAAATCTTTTAATCTTTTTTAAGCATCCACTTTAATCAAATTTTGTTTAATTACGTCACTCATCTTTTCTTAATTTCATTAATTCGTTCAACTTTTTAAAACCTTTAAATTACACTGGCCACTTGAAGCTTATCAAGCTTAAAATTTCAGAACAAGAGCTCGGGAAGGCTAAACTCTCCAAAAACTAATCACTACGGACCATTTTATAAATATTGTTCCTAGCTTGGATTAAATTTTGCTGTTATTGGCATAAGTATAGTTTTCAATTATAATTTTCATTAAGGACACGTGAAAGTAGCCGCTCCACATTCATAATAATGGTTTTTTTTAAATCACTTTATAATATAAAATAATACTAATTTGACTTTTCTTAACTGTCTCTTTTTTGAATAAACATTTATTGAGTTTCGATGGCTCACATCTGAAATAGCCTATCTATGGGGTCGTGTCACCTTTAACATATATAAGAAGTTCAAATTTTGAGCATTTTCTTCCGAAATCTTTCCCTTGAATTCTTAAATTCCCTGTATGAGTGATAACCATTACAGCAAAGTTAACAAATGGTTAATCGTAAAATTAAGCGTTATGTAATTAATAGTTAAATGAATGAAAAGGGAAAACAAATTTAAAAAGTATTATAAGAATTTAACAGTGATGTACTAAAATACTTTGCTTAAATGGAAATTACTTTTTGAAAGATTTTAACTGTTAATGAGGTAATAAAATTACTCAAAAATAATTATGGAATTATTAAGACAAAGTATAATACAAATTTACGCCACATCATTATTAATTTCATTTAATATGACATTAGAAGATTTTCATAAAGGTATAAAAATACCAAGAATCATAACCAGGTTTATATTATCCTACACATAAGTATAATATTTCAATTATATGCATAAGATATAAACTTAATTAAACCAACATTCGTCAAGATGATTTAAGTTTAGAAAGATATATCTGTGAAAGTTGAATGGTTTTTCGGGAAAATACTTTGTTATACAAAAAAAAAAACTGTTTGATATGATGATCTAAGAATGATGACATTTCAAGTAAGTTTTAGGGTGAATTATTTCCTAGAAGTGCCATTACTTTTAAAGAAAAACGTATTGCTGAGTTTATAAGTGTCAAAGGGCTTGGGAAGATAGTATAGTCACATTTATCAAAAATATCACGTGATAGAGAACCTTTCGATAAATTTTCATTCTGAAGTTAATAACTTACGCTTCCTTATATAATCAGATCATGTAAGACAAAATTACATGTGGGAGGTTTTGTATTCTACATAAATCGGTAATAGCTTCTTTTTCGTGTTTTTCCCTGAAGATATGTTTTGCATTTATGTACACATGCTACCCGACATACGATCTAAGCGACTTGCGAATATTTGCACTTATGACCACTAATATAGCTCGAGAGGTCTAATGGGATAATGGGCAGCCCAGACATTAAAAAAAAGATTTTGTTTGATTAATGTATGCGTCGTAGTAGGAATGCGAAGAAAGTTTCACAGAAATACTTTTCTGCTGATATATAAGAGGGGATATCAAAAGGTTTTAATTATTGCAGAGAAATAGCTGAGATATTTGTATAAAAAATTCCTTTTTTATATTCATTGATCCTCAGGTAAATAATGTTGTAAATTACAGCTATTTAAGTTGATTTGTTTGCTTTCAGAAACCCGTAGATTAAAATAATTCGTAATAACTTAATTTTTTAATTATTATCTCGGAGTATCGTTAAGTTTTATTTATTACAGGAAAAAAAATCGAAATAGAAATTTCATTGATATTTATTAGTCTTGAAACTTTTCTACATAGTAAACATTCAGAATTTAACTTTTCTCCCAAAGTCTTTTGACCTTTGAATGCCGTCATCTTACACTGGTGTTCAAAATTAAGATAATTTTCTGATTTGGTTGATTATCTCTAGAACTACTGGACAGGTTTTAATGAAATTTGGAGTGTACATAAAGTTGATATAATACAAAAAATGACCATTCAACAATTATAATACACACGCATTATCGAGCGTAACTCACATTGGAGTCGCAAGATATGAAACATCAGTTGCAGAGTAGAACTAAAAAAATGAGTTAATAGTGTCATGATCCCCTCGTAGAGATATACAGGCCGTGATACTCTCCCTGTGATTTTATGCTGCAAATCAGGGAGTTTTTGTGTTCCTGTGGCAATTGGTCCCTCTCGTTCAATAATACTGTTTTCATGTCTTGGATGGCTCTCGGAGGGGAATTGCGAATTGCAATTGCCCTCCCCAGAGCTTCCCAGGCATGCTCTATAGGAATGAAGTCTGCAGATCTGGCTGAACAATCCATCGGGCCAATATTCTCACTTTCCAGGGATTCGTGTACCAGATGAGCTCCACGTAGCATCGCGTTGTCATCCATTAAAAGAATATCATGACCTACTGCACCCCTGAAAAGGTGAACATAGGGCTTCAAGTCGTCATCCCTGTACCTCTTAGCAGTCACAGTGTCTTTTTCAAAGACATAGAAGTATGTGCTGCCATCCAACATGATGCCTGTCTAGAACATCAAGCCTCCGCTTGTGTGATGATCAATTTCTCGGAAATTGGAGGTCAGGTATCGGGTCCCTGGTTCTCCCCATATGAAATTAAGGTGAGAATTACTGGTTAAGTTGAACCGGGATTCATCAGTGAAGAGAACGGTCTGCCATTGATTCATGCTCCAATCTATATGATATCTCCACCATTTTAAGCAAACTCTCCTGTTTGCAGAACTGAAGGGGATGCAAACAACAGGTCTTCTTGCTAACAGTCCTCTCTACGAAGTCTTCTGGAAACAGTCATCCTTGAAACTCGGATTCCTGTGGCAGCATAAAACTCATGAGAGACTTGACAAGCTGTATCATCCTTGTTATGCCTCTCTATAATGGACAAATGGCGATCCTCTCTGGCCAACGTGGCACTTGGACGACTTTGCCCAGGCTTTCTCTCGGCGGATTTAGTATCCTGAAACTGCTTCCATAAGTTGCACACGACGTTGGGCGTTAAATCGAATTATCTGCAAATCTGGATATGAGACTCAGCTGCTTCTAGTCTGCCCACTATTTGCTACTTTATTCCATCATCTAAAAGTTGACAGTTATATATTTTTGCTGTTTTAATTTTAATTTAAGCGATTAGTGCAAGAAAACACCAAGAAATTCTGTGAAATGTGCTAGCAAATTAAATGCGGATTTTGGCATTCGCGCTTATAAATTCTGTTTTTCGACTGGTCTCGCCCACACATAGGTATACGCTTGCGTATTCGACGTGGAAGATTTTCATCTTTATTTTGAAGCAATATTCTTACATTCGGTTCAATTCTTTTCTTGAAATTTGATAAAATAGGCAAATTCCCTAAATTTTGAACACCAGTGTAGAATTTAACCGATTGAACACTATCTTCATACTGTGTGTTTCTGATATCTACGTCTTTCTAAAACCAAACTAATCAGCAATAAAGTTTGTAATTCACAACTTTATGTAAATAAGGATGAATTAATTTGAAGAAAATTTTTTATCTGGATATCTCTGTTATTTCTTTGTAATAACTAAAATCTTATGATACTCCACCGTATTTAATATGAAGTTTCTTTGGTTATTAATTATTTTTCGTTATTTAATTTCAAGTTGTATTTTTATTTACATTACTTACAATAGAGTACTCAGAACATATTTTTCATACTATACACAGTGTTTATACACATATTAATAGAATTTTTGTATGTTAGAAACAACTAACTGAAGTAACGAACGTTGCTCGAACTTAACATATTTTTTTTTGATCCCGTGAAGTGGTTGTCAAAATCCAACATGTAAATGACTTTTCTTATGGTTTGCAGATCAAGTAAGCCAAATTCCATTAAAATCAGAACCAAAATGTAGATTTTAATTAATTACATAGAAATGGGTAATCTTTGTGTATATATATATATATATCTGTAGTTTTATTCTGTGTGTAGTTTTTATTTCTTTCTCTCTCTGTATATATATAAATATATATATATATACAGAGAGAGAAAGAAATAAAAACTAATAAAATGTTGATCCTTCTATGAGCGGCTCGTGATTAATCTTCTGATGTTTTTGCATTGAAGTAAAACTGCTCCACTAGCAAGATTACACGAATTAACATGCGTAAAATTTAACATTTACATTTTCAAGACAGAAATTTCTTTTATTAATTTCATCATAAATATCAATTTTAGCACGTGCTTAACATGCTGTTATCTTAAGAAAATGGGGTCAGCAAAAATGCATGGGCATAAAATAAAAGATACATGACATTCGGTCAAAATATTGACATAATGATACATTACGATTATAATACTTACATTTGGTTTACTTAAGGCATATTTACATTGCTATGGTATATTTAATTTAACGTTTTATCGTCTGCTTTTATTTTAAAAGCCAAACTGAATATTTTTGTCTATTTAATAATAATGCTTTGCTTACTCTTATTTTAGTATTTACTGTAACAATTGATTTTGTGTGTGATGGCAGAATTGTCGACTATTTTTATTCTTTTTGTGGTTAACATTGGCAACGCTTTTGTACTTAAAAATATTTTGCGTTTGAATAAATAAAAATAAAAATGCGTTCGAAAAGAGTTTCTTTAGAAAGATTAAATATTTTTCTTTTCTTGATATTAATTTCTTCTGAGGATCGTAAATACCTTTCTTTACGCCAATTAATATTCATTTTAAATCACTGAAATTTTTTAGGAACTTAACAGGAAAATAAAACTTTAGATCACTTTAAAATGAAATTATCAAAGCCAATTTCAAATTTTCTGTCATTTTACATTCATTTTAAAATTGTGAATGCATGACAAGTATATGCGCATTCTATCCCAACGTATGACAGTAATTTCGAACATAAGCCTATCAACAAAATACACCCTAAAATTGCAATAACTCTCTCTAAAATAATAACAAATATATCTTAATCTACAAGGACAAATATATCTTAATCTACAATGACAAATATATCTTAATCTACAATACTTAAGAAAATTATAGAAACTTAACTCCTGGACGATAAGTTTCAGAGCTTTGTTTTTCTGCTATTTTTCAATTACGATAACTGTTCCTACCAGCCATTCATTGTGAATAAGCCCTCTTGCGGAGAAATGTAAAACCAATCAATGTTCATTGTACAGCGAGCGAGTGAAAAGAGACTAGAGTTATGTGAATGTTTTAAGAAATAAATGTAAAAAGAGACACGTGGACTTTATTTTGTGTGCGAAATAAACAAGCGATCCGTCGACATTTGGGTGTGTAAACAATAACGTTTATCTACTACAATAAATTAGTACCAAATCTTGGAAAACTATTTAAAACATTATTTCCCCATATAAGTACCTTAAATTTTAAAGCGGGAAAAATCACATTTTTTGCATGTATTTTATATAAGTACCCAATTGATTACCTATGATTTTGAATAAAAAATTTTAAACCAAATTCATTCTAAAATTGATAAAATCACCTCTAAAATAATAATTATGTATATCTTAATCTAATAAACCTGTAAAAGTAATTAAATTAATATTTTTATTAAGAAAACTAAAGAAATTTATCTCTCAATAGACGAATTCTAGCGCTTTGGTTTTCTTCCAATTCTATAATTATGATAATGTATATGCATTTTCAATATATTAGTGTTAACTCTAGGAGAACTACTTAAAACAGTCTTTCCCCGAATAGGTGCCTTAAATTTGAAGGCCAGTAAACAATTTTTTTTTTTAATATTTTATATGCATTTCACAATGATACCTAAGGGAACCATGGATCTTAAGAGGATACAATAAACTCCTTGTCAAAAGGTCTTAGTACTCTTAAATGCACAAAATAATTTTTAAATGTCTATTATAGTTCCACTTTAGAAGAATTAAAATGCACTTTGAGAAACGAGATGATCTACAAGAAAAATATGAGGAATTGTTAATATTTTTAACCATAATTTTTAAGTTGAAGATATAGATTCTTATCTCATAATGTTGAGTATACGAATACATCTAGTATAATTCCTTACAGGTTTTTAAAAGACAAATTAACCTTTTTCTACGTATTCTATTGCTTTTAGAGCACCTTCATGAGAATTTATTTGAAAAGTTTGTACTATTCATTGGATATTCCCCCATTTTTTTCCGTTTTAATATTGTTTTGAGTGTTCTTTGCTCCTAACAGTTCTCTTTTGAACAGATGTTTTCAACAGAGTTTACAGGTTTCCAATCACAAATGTGATGGATAAATTGATGTGGTATATGGAATTGCACATTTTACAAATGCACAACAACCATATCTTATCAGTTTTAGCTGTTTGCTTTTGGTTCGTTAACTCTTTGAAACAGTAATGTCACCCCAAACCCAATTTCTCGGCATTTAGTTTTAATTTGTTCTTCAGTATATTCAAGTATATCATTTTATACATAACCCTGTCAATAAACACTGATATTTCCATTATTTTCATAAGCAAACAGCCCATTATAAGAGCCAAGCCAATACTTGACAATGCTTTGCAGCTTGAAAATGAGAATGGTATTTGGGGGAAGTAGTTTGAAAGTAAGTTTCTACAAAACTTGCCAACGATCATCACTTCCAAAAATATTAAGTTCTTTAAAATATGATTTTTACAAACGAAAATTTTTCCTATCTGCTTCGGATGTTTAAGGATTTCATTTAGATACGCGACTTAATTTGTTTATTATAACTTATTTTTGGCGATCTCTTTACACTGCTTCTACTGCTAAGCATCTTCATATTGCTGTAGAAGTATATGAGGCAATTTTTGCAACGCATACCATTGTATTTTTCTTAGTTCTCGAAAAATATTTTTCTTGGTCATCGACCTTTGAATTCTTTTTTCTCTTTTTTTCAGATTCAACTGCCATTTAGCCAAATTTTTTGTACTTCTGGATAACTTTTAATACATATCTATGACTGTGTTCAACTCCCATTTTAATGTCACGTACAGATTTATCTTCTTCAAGCATACGAATGACAGTTTTTCGTATTTCGAAAACACTTCCAATTCTCATGCTCTTTTTTAATTGTAAAGTTTTTTTCCCTTGGAAATAAACTCTTTATATCTTGGCGAAGAAAACCTGTTACAGTGATAAATTTCCAAAAGATAGTGGGAGCCCAATCCCAATTCTTATGGGTTGTTTTCACGATTTTGTCACTCTGAAATCTGGAGTTTTGACGAATAAATATTGTTAATTAAATCATTGGCCCCGGTAGCCTAGTTGACATGGTCGGGAACTCATGGCCGGCTGTTTTCATCGAGTCATGGGTTCGAGCCATGATGCCATTTAAGGTCTGCCATGTTGCTGATGCATGTTAAATCTGGTAAGGCTCAAGGTTCTTCTGTAGACGTGGTATGAAAGTTTGGAGAGGGAGGTGCCAGCTCATGTGGCAACCTTGTCACTTCATCGGTGCTCGAAATTGCGAGGTCCGTCGCCAATAGCCCTCGTGTTGCTTCTATTGCGATGGAAATAAAAACACAATTCATGCATTATCATTTTTTTTATTTTTGATTCTTAGTCTAGTACATTTTGTAAAGTACATTTCATCGTTTGTATGAATATTGAATTTAATTGAGTATTTAATAGCTTCATTCTAATGCTTCCAGAAAGAGAGTAAGATGTGCATAATCGATTTTGTGAGCCAACTCTAATTTATTTCATTTGCGTTTTGCAATTGTAGAGTTTTACTAGCTTAATCTAAATGCGTAAAGAATAAAATTCTTTTAACTGGTAAAATTAAACAGAATGTAAAAAACAGAAAAGAAAACTAAACATTATGAATAAATTTTCAACAACAAATTGAAAATAAAAAAGTAAAACAAATGTTTCAATAACATATCAAATATAATATTAAGACAAATATATATCAAAATTCCTATTTCTTAATGTTTCTTCTGTGAAAAAGGTCATTTTGATTTTATTTCACTTCTATGCCAATTCCTTTCAAAATCTTATAATAAATTAAAAAAAAGAAACATTTATGAGAGATCTCTTTGAAGTGTTTAAGTCGAAATAACCATTAAATGAAAACAACATTCTGTACTATATACTCATTAAATGACCGTATATTAACGTCACATCGAGAAGCAACACGAAGGCTATCAGCGTTGAACCTCGCAATTTTGAGCCTCGGTCAAATAACGAGTATGACCTTGAGCTACGCTCTACAAACTTCCACGTCATGCCTATGGAGGACTCGGGTCCCCGAACAGATTTATCGGGCTTCAGGGGCAAGAGGGCTCGAACACCTACTTCTTAACTTAAATAACGCTAGTCCGCAAGCCTTTGACCACTAGGCTCCTGAGAACACACACAAATAAATATATACTCACTGTGACCTCATTTCTTCTGATAGGAAATAATCTCGTGTGCTAGAAGTGTTCCTTAACTTCCTCAGAACTACTAAAATTAAGAATAAAACGTTCTCCTATAATTCGAAATAAAACTCTATTTCGGGAAGCATAGATTTTATCTTACCCCTTTATTTTTCAGCAACTATTGCCATTATTTTATTACATGTATTTTTTTTATATATATCTTGAAATCTCTGAAAGGCCTGAGGAGTAAATATAGACACAAATTCATTCATGTGTCAAAAAACTTGAAGAAAGATTTCGGAGAAAGAAATGTGTCTGCTTAAAAACCGAAAAACATAAATGCCTCACTTACTTTTTTATTAAATGAAAACTGATAAAAAAATAAATTTTGTGGAGTTTTGGGTTCTTGTTATCTTAGCAGCTACATTTACGAAAAGAAAAACATTTTGCTGAGTAAATTCTTAGAAATAAGTAAGATTAGAAAAGGTTTTTCACGGAAATTTATTTTTAGCAAAAACCCTTTAACTGTTTCCTTAAAATAGAAGGAATTTCTTTTTTTTTAAAAAAAGTACCAGCAACGCAGAGATCTATTTTCTTATGTATAGTTTTGGAGATGAAAAGTAAGAGAAATCAAATGTAATCTAATTTTCCAGCTGTACGATCTAACCTTGGTAGTAATATTAATAACTGCAAAGGCAAGATTGCTTGGATGGAGAATAAATATTTCTGGTTTTTTTAAGGATTCGAAGAAATTTATATACGCGTAAGAAGAGATTTCATTCAAAGAATAAAATAAACATTTGAAAATTATATTTCCGAATAATGAACTAAAATAAATATTTCGCACCAATCAGTAAAAAAAGAAAATATGCAAAAAATCATAAGCATCTTAATAATTATAATTTATATTTACAGTATATAAATGTAAAAATTATTTTTTTTTTTACTTTTAAATAAAAGTTTCTTCTTAAAGAAAAATTTACTTAAACACTTTTTATAGAAAGTTTTCTTCTCTATTCAAAACTTAATTTTACTTATCTGTTTTGTTTACAGCCATTTTCTTTATGGTTGGTAAATGAAAAAAGTACATCCGTTTTATAAAATTACAATAATTTTTTCTTTGCAACAACTTTCTACAGGATTATGCTTGTCCATAGTGTTTTTTTTTTAATGAGTCAAATGGCCACGATGAATCAGGGGCCTAGGTAGCCTCTCGTAGCTGGCATTGTTTTCGTTTAGACGTGGGTTCGAAACTCGATGCGACTGAAGATCCACCGTGTAGAGGGGTTAAGGCGGTTTAAATCTGGTGAAGGTCCCAAGCCCCCCTCTACCTGTGTGGTGTGGAAGTTTGGAGAAGGTAGTGAAAGATAGCAGGTGTAGTCCTCGTCACTTCACCTAGATTCATCTCCAATAGCTCTTATGTCGCATCTAAGTGTGACGTTAATAAACAATCAGAACCATGTCAGGAAAGAAATTATTTCTTTTATATATATGCTTGATATAAATATTTCTTCTCTTTGCTTCACTGTGTCGAATGAATTTGTTGCATTGAGTTGAAAATGAGAGAGAGAACATTTGTGGTGCACTAATCAAATTCAAATTATTTCTAGGAGATACCTATAAATATTTGAAAATCCAAGTTTATACTATTCATGAATCAATGTCTCTTCAGAGAGTTTTAAAGAATACAAATTCTGAATTCTAACTCGCAATTTTTCGTTCATTAGTACAAGATTCTGTCAATCCAGGTCAAAATTACTTACCACTATTTCTAGGTATACATAACAAAATTTTTCCGACTTAGGTAGATAGGACATATTTCGAGAGACCAGCCTCCCCGCTCCGCTTATAATGCACTAGTAAATGGGTTTTTAAGAAAAACACAAATAAAATGTAAAAGTTAAGTGCAAAGTTTTTCAAAGAACAGATTTAGCCGCCCGAGGTGCACTTTATTTTTTTTTATAATTATTACTAAATCATTCAATCAAATATAAGAATGATAATATCGAGAAATAGACAATAGTTAACTTTTCCGCTATTAAAAGTAAACTAAATGATAAAAAATGAAAATGAATATATTAAAGCTAAATGTAATTAAAATTAAAGCAAACGATAAAAAAATTGAAAAGGGATCTGGTAACCAAAATTGATCCAACTAAAACAATAGCCTCTTGGGTGGGTAATAATCTCGAATGAATACACGATCAGTAATGGAAAAACTATTTGTAAAAAAAATTTCGTTAACATACCTTTCTACCCTTTCAAAAAACAACAATGACCATTCCGCAACCAAAATAGGTAGGCTAAAAGCTTATTTATAGGAAAGGCAACATTAGTGGAAGTTTCATGAACAATAATTCATTTAATAATATAACAGAATTTTCAATTCATATTACAATTTATGTTACATAATATGCTATAGGCCTGTGACAGGTTAATGATTTAGGAAGAGGACCAAAAAAAAAAATGATGGCCAATATAATTTATTCTAAAAGTTTAAAAAGATTCGGAAAATATTATTATACAAATATTAATGTGATGAAATAGAAACTGAAGCTGCATTTTTTAAAGTCCCTTGAATTCTGGTTTGAACTGCGATGTATGTTTTGTTAAATGCTGATCTGTCAGTCTATTTCTAACAGAATTCTTCCTAAGGTTAATCGTAGAAACAATTGTTTACATATATAAGATGAAGCAAACATAGTACTAATTTTCAGGATGGGAGATATTAAATTTGGGAAACTTGTTTTCTATAACGATTCGTAAAACTCTAATTTCAGAACTCGGAGGAGCATTTGATGTACATGATTGCAATTATATTGCAACACAGATAACTCAACTGAAAGTCAGGTCTCAATGCTTCGTTGAAATGCATGGAGAAAATATGCAATTCATTTTGAATGTCATTAAAATTTTAGAATCTCCATTCAAATTCAAAATAAAGTTTTTTCAGGCTGACTTCATAATTCTTTAGCCTATCAATATTTATTGAGGGTTTCGATTTTAATCTTGGGAAATGGATAAGTCATTTAAAGCTAAATAGCTAGGAAACACAGATCAAGTTTGAGTTGAAAACCTTTAAGATGGCCTATGATAAAACATAAAGTATTTTGGTCTGTGAGAAAACATAATATATCTTTGCCTATGAGAAATATATCCTATGATAAACAAAAACAAAACATATTTTTTTTAAATTTGTGGTAGGCCACGTAGGACTTTCAAGTGTCTCAGAACAGAATATTTAGTATATTTTAAATTTTTTTTAGGTCTAACACTAGTCTTTTTATGATCTGAAATCGAAGCTCTTACGTAAAATGGCATCATGCATATAAATTTTATTGAAAGCCTAATTATCAGAGCAAATTATGATGTGACCATGATCATTTTGAAATGATTTTTCTTATATGTAAAGTTAAACTTTTAACTGTTTCAACAACTTTGATACATTTTCATGAGTATTTTGTACTTACAACTATTTCATTTCAAAAGAGTATATGTTTAAGAGAAACATATTAGTAAGTTTTCAGTTAATTATAATGCTGATTTACAATTAATAGCATTTTCATCAACAAACTAGAAAGATATTGAAATTATTTTTTTAACATCTCTTTATTAAAAGAAATAGAAAAATTTAGTTCCATAACTGTATTATTTGGCATGTTTCGAAACAAAGCGGTCTAAAAGTCATACATCTTGAACGAAAAATATTTACTTTGGATAATATTAGATCAAGTGATTAATAAAGCCCACTTTTATGAGATGTTTACCTTTTTTCCGTTGAAAAACTAAATTATTTTTATTTATTACGTATAATATTATCCCGTTTTCTTGAAGATTCGCAGTTCTTTTCCTAGTGAAATGCGATTGGTTTAAATTGGAAAAAACTTTTGACAACTTGACTCGCTTGCTTTTCATAATTGAATATTCTTCCATTCAAAAATTTATGTAAGGAACACATAAGTTGGTAATCTGTTGGTGAAAAGTCTGAGTAATAAGGTGGGTGTGGTAAAACAAACCATCCAAGTTCGAGATTTCGTACTTGGGTCACTAAAAGTTTTATGCTTTTGCGGTTGATAAGTCCAGAACGCTTGTCAAGGAGTAATTAATTTTTTAAAGCTGTTGAATGCATACATCCGAAGTAAACTTTAAATATAATTTCATTAACTCATGTTGAACAATAATCCCACCATACATTCAATAAAATCTTTTTCCTATGGATGTTTGCTTTATGTTCTGATAGGTGATTCTTATCAAGCCACTGTCTTTTGTTTATGGTATTATCATAAATAATCCATTTTTATTCATTTATTATATTTCTGTCTGTGATAATAGACTTATTACGACTAACATCTGATTTTCTTCATTCGGTTCACTGAGATTGGGAGGTACCCATACTCCTAATTATTGACTTACCTTAATAACTCTAGGTTGGCGACAAGCAGTTGACTGTCATGCATTCACCATTTCTGCTGTATCGATTGTTCAGTGATGTGTAACTAATTTGCTTCTATATTGCCTTTGAATGTTTGTTGTCAAGATCGGAAGGACGGTCCCATCCTAGGTTTGTCTTTTAAGGTCATATCTTCAGAATGGAATTTATCAAACCTTTTTTTTAATTTCCTGATCGGTTATTATTAGCTCTTTATCATATACATCGCATGTTTTTTCAACTGTCTCCCCATTATTATTACCTTGTTTGAATTTCAAATAATCGCTGACAATGACACGGACTTTTTCACACCCCGTTTTAGCGGTTAGGAACAGCAATTAAGTTTTTAGTGTATCTCCCAAAACAGAAGAAACTGTCAGGTGATGAAATAGATCGTCATCATCTATTTAATGAAAACAAAAACTTGTTTCTCCTGATGATTAATAGTGGGTAGATACGTATATTAAATTCGGAAATTATTTATAACTTCATCTAGTATACATAATTCTCTGTAAAATATTGAATTTATCACGTCAGAAACACTTGTTTTTTTCAATACAGACTCAATATTCTTATATTTATTCCTACACGAGGCTTTATGAAATATCTTTGATGGCTTCTTATGATTTTCTCTCCAGATCTGTGTTATATATCGAATATGGATTTCAATATCTTTTGTACACCCCGAAAGAATTCTGAAAACTCCTTTCATTTAAAATATTGACTCAATAGCGTTTTTAAAAATTATTTTCTTTCAACTTCACAGAATACTATATGTTCTTTCTAACACAAAAAAGAAAAGATGCTTTTCGAGGTAGAATTTTTTTAACTTATGCCATCTAAATGTATCTCCCTATTAGTGAAGTCGGTAAAGTTATAATATACGAACAAACTAATATCTTCACTTTTTAATGGCTGTATGTACTTCTAACTTTAGATATATATCTTAACCCTCTGTATCCATCCAATTTAATCCTGTCAAATAAAAAACAATTGTAATTGAATAAGAGCTACTTCTGAATGCTAAGCATCTGAATATTATTCAACTCAATACATTCTGTTAAAAATATTTTTTTTGATGGATTGGAATAAAAAACCATGACCATATATGAGAGAATAATATCAAATAAATACTTAGATGATTTTACTTCATCTGAAACTTCATTAACGAGAAATATTTCGTCAGAAATAGCTAAAAATTTGATTTTCGTTGTCAAACTTTATTTTTCAAAATATATAAATAAATAAATAAATATTTAAATTATATTTTTTAAAGTTGAGTTATTAAAAGGATGTAATTATATTGCATAAAAATCAGGATTTAAGATCTTAATTCTAATAATATTACGATACATATTTTCAGATCATGATTGCAAGGTTTTGAAAAATGTACCTCTGATGAAGAAAAAAATTTATTGTTACCGTCATGTAAGGGTCTAATACACATTAATTCTATTGACAGTGGATGATGGATTTCTTCGGTCACCATAAACCAGAATCTGGTAACCTGTAAAGTCTCCTGAATAATTGGAATTGAGGTTCTACAGATTGATGAAAGTTTGCATTTGGATTGGAGGAAACGAGTGGTCTTCCGGCTACCCATTGGATGTGAAGGATTAATTTTTGGAATTGTAGGCCGAATATATGAATGCATCTGTAATTTGAAAATAATTCATGTAAAATTTGTAGTTATAATATTGCTATTAGACATTGAGTTTCTCTATGGTTTGAAGAGTGTGTAGAACATATTCAGTATAAGGATATTTATGTATCGGGAGGAAAATTACAGAGTTAAAAATTATTTGTTTATCGAATTTAAGTGAAATCAAACGAAATTAATGGACATTTATTTTTTTTAAAAAAAAAAGCTCATGAAGAGTAGAGTGGTTCACAGCAATCAAGCAAACCTTTCTTGAGCATTTTAGTTTTCATGTTAGCCTTGTAGACTTCTAAATTTTGCATATTGATTTTGCCAACATTAGGGAGGAGATTAAAGAAATTTATTGAGTTGTTTTGAATGTATTCTCTAATAATAGTCATTTTGAGAGTGTTTCTTATTAAGTAGTTCTCATGAACCAACTTGACTTCGTTATCTTTTTTAGAATTGATTTTTTGGTGGTTTCTAAGATATTTATATTAGGTTTTTTTGATTTGGTTTTATATATATATATATATATATATATATATATATATTAGATGCTATTAATCTTATTAAATGGTAATAAAATTGTAACTTATCAGGCGAAAGAGAAAATAATTGACGATAGGCTACTTTGTAAATTAGTTGCTTTTAATTATTAATGCACGAGATGTTGTTGTAAGACAAAGAAAATCTAGTATGCCTAATTAATAATTACTTCTTTTTTACTGCTATTTTTTTTTTTTTTTTTTCATTTATAAAGGTCTTAAATTCAGTGTCTTAGAAATGACAATCCAAATTTTTTCCTGAAATCAAGAGTTCTGTATATACACGTGTAGGTATTTTAAATATTTTTTTTCATTCTTCCATTACATTTCAAACATTATTCAAGTTACTATTCAAACTATGAATAAATATTATTCAAACAGTAAATTTAAAATTCATGATTCAATTTAGAAATTTTTTGTGATACTTATTATATGTATTCCTTGAAAATTTTATTCTCAGAATATGAATATTTATTTTTAAATCATTATTGTAGAAAACTGGATTAGGTACGTTTATCTTCCAATTACTTGTAAAATTGTTAGATAATACAAATCAACAATGCAATACTTTATTTAAATTGTTTACCCTTATGAAGCGTTTGATAATGGCATAGTACAATTATTTGGAGTAAATCGTGTTTTTAAATTTTATTTTTAAAGAAAGACAAAACTTGTAATATTTGTGCAGAATTTGGAATTGTTTATATTATCTCAATTTGCATTTGTCTAGAAAAGTCGAATTTCTTTCAAATAATGAATGAAATGTATTCAAAATGAGTAAGTAGTATTAAAGGTATGAAGGGAATTGCGTCAGATATAATAAGATATATAACAAATATGCTATATCTTAAAATAAAAGGGCTTCTGATTTAATATCATAATAATTAATGTTTCAATTGCTTTCAATATTTAACCTTATTAGCTTTAGAAGACATAATTAACTAATTATTATATTTTATATTTTCAGTCTGTATTCACCAATAATCGTATTAAAAACAGTGTTTAATAAAAATATATTTCTAAACTAGGTTTTTGAATCAGTGCTTGTGAACTTATATCTTTATCCTGTATGATATTTTTATTAATGCGTGACTGAAGAGAGTAGATTCGCTTTCACAGAACTTTCATTTATATTATAGTTTAATGCAGGAAAGTCAAATTTTATTACTTTAATTCTTTTCCACCGGTTGTTTGATATCAAAAACGTTTAAAGTAGCTCAAAAAATCAATTACCGAATATTGCTGAAATCAAGCATCCAGATATTTCAAATACATCGTCTTTCATAACTCATACGAAATTTATACAAAAAAATCAATCATTATATAAAACAAATCAATCAGTGTAAAAGCCACATCTCTAATGTATATATTTAAATGAATCTTCTATATTTTACTGAAAATATCATTATTTATTTAAACTGAGATCTTAATAATAATGAATTGGTTATTGACTATTATCTAATTATTAAAATAAATTTTTTCCATTTCTTTTTTTTTGTCATACGTTTTGTTTATTGAATTTTGAAGTAAAGAGCTTGATGACAGCGAAAAACACTTCCCATTATTTAAATTTACAGGCATCGTAAGACCTATTTATTTTAAGAAAAAATACCTTTCTAACTGAAGATGTATAATAATATACAAATAATGTTTATTTGGTTTCTTCACACATTAAACCAAATCGTTTGTCACAAATTCTCTCAAAGTTTAATTCCTATTACCACTTGCTCTAACCAAGAATCCCTTCTAAACATATTTAAACTACAAATAATCAACAACAGAAATTCATTGCATTTTCTAACTTACAAATATCTACTTTCTCCTGTTTATCAACTGTGCCATGCTCCTTTTAATTCTATTTCTTTTATATATCACTATCCTTAATCCAAGTCATTACACTTCTTATATTCATCACCCACAATCGCATTTCATTTCATTGAAAAAAAGTTGGAATTTTAAATATACAATCAAAAAGTAAATCTGGTATTAGTTAAGGAAAAGTTCGCAAATAGCCAAGTGTTGCAAACTTGCAACAGAATGCAGATAATTGGTACGAGAGAAAGTAATACGGTGAAATTAAATGAAATTAATTGCATCCTGATTTCGCTAATGATGATTTTCACTTAAAGTTCAGTTTATTAATCAAACAGTCAAAATAAATAGAAAATGAAATGGTTTAGCACCTAAAGATTGATGCAAAAATTGTACTTATCTTATAATTCTTACATTGGATCCGAGACAGTAATAAGATTTGTACCGATCTGATTAAATATTAGACAATAAATGATACGACTTTATTCTAAACAACGAGAGCTCTATTCTCTTACTTCTCGATGTAAAAATACGTTTACTTTCGTCTTTCAAACTTTCTGATCTCTCTCTTTCTACAACTACTTTACTTAAAATTCTGCGTAGCCTACAAATACAATCTTATCGTCTGGATAAGATTGTATTTGTGTATCTATTATAATTTAGTAGAGGTTCATTCACAAACAGTGGTACTCAAATCTGATAACGTCTCATACAGTTCTCAAATGGTTAATGAAAGAGAAACACGTGTGAGAATCCATTTTAAGTTTTAAGATATTTAATTTAATGAAATTAAACCTTTCTATTAAGATAGAGTAAAAAAAAGACGCGTATAAAAATATTCTCAATTTTTTTCAAGATGTCTTAAATTTAAAATAATTTTTACAATACATAATTCAGCAAAAGACTGATTTATAAAAAAAAATTAATTATGAGTCTATGTACCTGAGTGTTTTCTCACAATAATAATAATAATGATAGTAATAGTAATAATATATATATATCAACATTAAATATTAATTATATTACTTGATTAGTTGATATTATCAAATCAAATTTAAAGGATGTATTCTTAAAATCTACTTATTGTCACTTAATAAAACAAAAAACTATAGCATACTATTTTAAATTCAACATTTTTTCGGGAAATGAAAAAGTTTCACAAAACAATACTTCGTAATCAAAGAAATATATATAGATAAGTTATAAACCTTGAAACACATTAAAATACCAAGTATTGCTGAGAAGATTTCTTATGTGCCATAAAATCTTAGCTGAATTAAAAAGTCCTTTATTCCTAAATTTTCCTTAAATACAGATTAGATTCCATCATCTTCTAAGATTTGACAATTTAATTTCAAAAGTTTCCTTTTTTAATTAACAAAAGAAAAGTTATTTCTAGTTCCTCAAATTGAGTACTTAGAATCAATTAATTAAAAGAAAATGTAATAATGTCTATTTTTTAGATAGACTTTCAAATTTTCTTGATAGTTGGTTGGTGGTTGAAGACTTGTTTAGGACTACCGGAATATGTTGACGTCAGTCTCAACAGAAAATCCGACAGACATCGGACCAAAGCACCATTGGTGTGAAAGCGCTCGTAATAATGAAAATCCTTCATGTATACTTACATTTAAGCGGCTAAATCTGTGTATTAATATGTAAAATAAATATACGAAATTTATTGAAGGGTAAATACACAATAATTAGGCAAAAAATTGTGCTGTTTTTTCATCAGATAACCTGCTATGTGGAAGCTATGAATGAAAATGAAATAGAAAACCCTGAAACTCTGCAAGTATGCATAGCTTATCTGCCTGTGTAAAATGCCTCTTTGGGGACTCAGGCACCCAAAAATGACCAAAAAATCGATTTTTTATTTTTATTTGAAATATTCTCACAGATTATTATCTTTCGTTGATATATTACTTTTTTTTATCTTTAGAGCAAGAGAAGGTTGAAAAAATGAAATTGAAAAAATGTAAACAAAAAACTTTGTGACACTTGGTACCCTTTTTTTAGAATGTCACTAATTTTATTTTTATCAATACTTTCTATTATTAATTTTATTTCGTTTTTTAATCATAGCTGCCAAGCATTTTTAGCGTTTCCACTATCTTCAACAAGTACCTGACGATTTGTTGTTGATAATATTGTTTTAATTTGTAGTGTCTATATCTAAATATCTATAAACTTTCACGCTTTATATTGAAGGAAAAAAAACAGTCTTTATCAAGACTTTCTTTCTTTATTCTTTGTCTGGAATCTAATAAGTTTTTTTTTGGTGTTGTTTATTTTCTGCTTGTAGTTGAGATAAAAAATGCCTCGTCATCAAAACGACATTTCTGTCACTCAGTACAAATACTAAACGTTGGTGTGGTGATACTGATCCGCTATAGTTGATACTACGAAGAAAAAATTTACTGTTCTATCAGAATTGAACAATTATTAAATATTGCCGGATTGTTCTGATACTGGAAATTTTTTTGTTTGTAATTACTGTTCAAATCAGTAAAAGCGTTTGACAAACTGGAAATGCACCCTGAGATGCAAAAAACCTTGGCTAGAACTCGGAAAAAAGGTAGGATTTTCCTATTTTAAATTTAATCTACAGTTCTTATTATTCTAAAGTTTGTGACGTAGAAACATCGAATAGAAAGGAAAACAAATGCTATTCCCATTTACATCAATTTGCAAGGAGTTACTCAAAGCATTCTGCACAACATTGCGGAAAAGGTTATACAGCCATAGAAATTTTGTGGCCTACAAATATTTCCTTTTTTCATCAGGGACATACAATGTACTAAAGTTCTTCCACAAAACCCTATGGTGTTGCTGCAAAAAATTCTTCAAAAGTACATATGGAAATTACGAAATGCACTTATGGAGTACCTGCTAATATCTACATTCGACATAAAATGTTTTCTTTCCTAGATGAGTAGTTGGTTGACACGAGGCCATCACATCTTTGATTAACATTGGTTGTGTCATTATGATATGCCACACAGCTATGTCATTGACTTCGAAGGATTATATTGTGAAAACATATGAGTTGTTCCATAGCAAAAAAGAACTGATCATCAACTGCAGAATATGATATGTGGTTTGAAGGACATAGAAGTGAGTGTGATATCAATCACACTGGTTCATCAGGTTCGACAAATGGAGGCAACAATGATACTGAAAAATGAGGAAGAATCAAATCATTTGGGACTGTACATTTATTATCGATGGTGTTTACCAAAACTTTTAGGTATTACTTATCGGAAGGAAGAATATTTGCTGGGGATAATGCGAAATAAAAAAAAGAGAGGAATGCATAAACCATGCTGGCGTAAGGTTGGGCACTGCTGCGGAATGCTGTGAAGGAATCCAAGAGCTCGAGGGCATCGTTAGGTGAGAAAGGTTATGCGAACTTTAAAAGAAAAATACCATTAAGAAATTAACTTGTATCAGAAGGCCATAATAAAAAACAAAGAGGGGATGCTCTTGCCATGAAAAAAACAATATATATACACATTACATCACAACATTTCCACTGACAAAAGCCTGTCAAAATGTCCAGCAAAATTATTGTTGTTCTTGGTGTTTTTACCAATGTGATATAAGGGAGAAAAACCAGGTTTCTCACAAACTTCATGTAGAACACCAATAAAAGCTTTTACATATCCACTGTTACAACGACTTTACCTTCATGAACTATTAAGAAGGTGCATCAATTGCAGAACGCAAAATGCAAACAAGGTTGCATAACATAATTTAGTCAAAATCCAAGAGTATTTGTTCATAAAGGATGATATATCATACCACATAGAATGCAATGAAACTGATATGTGGTAGATTTATCAAGGACTTTACAGTCTCAAGGAGGCCACCACAAATCCATACTTTATTACCTTTTTTAGAATGCACACATGATCTTGGTACAATCCTGGAATCTCACCAAAAAATTGTTTCGAATATGATTTAAAAACCTCCAATATCAGTGTGCTCGTAAAATAGTAAAAGAAAAGCAATTTTAAAGAAGCGTATGCTAAAAAAAAAGGAAGGTGTTACATATAGACCAGGATACTTTTGCGAATTCTTAATAATATTGTGACATCTATTTTTCGACATAAAATGTGTATATAATGTTAAATTAAGATATTAATATAATTTTTTCTCATTTGTGTTTTGTTAAATTTTCTACCTCTTTTTAATATAAACATATTGATTGTCCTGGTACAAATTTTAAAAATAGTTTTATTTGCAGTATTACATGTTACCACTTTTTCTTCATTTTTCATTCGTCAATTGTAGTAATACTTTTGAAAAATATTATCTGTTATTAAAATATCTAATGAAATTTTGTGAAAAATGCTATTATTTGAAAAATATACCTAACTATGATATAAAAGGGGTATTTTAAGTTAATTGAAGCATATAATATTTATTTCTGAGTTATAAACTTTAAAAGGGTTTTCTCTCGGTTTGTGTTTTCGATACATCATTGCGTTTAAAATGCTACTCTCCACAAATATTAATCAACCATTTTTTCTTGAGCATATATCTATTATATAACAAAAGTGGGATCCATTTTGCAAAGAAATGTATACTTTTTTTTAAAAAATAATAATGTAAGAGATATCTGTGTTTTTTGAATTTTTTATGTGTCAACCAACATTTTATTTTTTTCTCCAAAACTTTGAAAAGTTATTACAAAAATCGATCTAAATTTGTTTTAAAATATCCTTGAAGTATTAAAAGTACTAATAAATTAATAAATAAAAGGAGAATTGGTTTTGAAATTTTTCAAATTTTTTTAAAAAAAAAAATTTAAATTTTCAGAATTATTATTAACCCAATTAATTAAATTTTTCATAAATCTTTTCTTGGAATAGAAACACTTCATAGCTTTGTAAAATCAAATTTTAAATGAAACTAATAAAAAAAAATTGTTCAGAATTTTCCAGTCCCTTCAATGGCAGGACAAGAAATTAGTGCAAGATTACAAAGTTACCTGAATTCATTCATTCAGTTTGTCATTGTTATTACAATGAATAAAACTGGAATATCATATTTTATTATAAAAAGAGTTCAGTCTGAAAAATATTATGAAGGACAAATTACATCAACAAGTCTTTGTTCATGGTTATAAAATGAATTTCAACTTTAAAATAATCAATTCCTTTATACATTGAAATACTGTTAAGTAAAAGCTTTGTCATTAACTATCTTTGATTTGGATTCATTATGGTTTGAGTCATTTTGAAATAAGTACTGTTTAAATTCATTTTTGTTGTGATACAAATATTATATTTTTTAGCGTATGAAAAGTGATTTTTTATTCTCTTCCTGATTATTATTAATACCAAAACATTACATTTATCTTTTCTCTGTAGAATCCTTACTTATTATTTTTGTAAAAACTGTAGCTCTACAATTTATTCTAAAATATTGAGGCTTAAGATGAAATATTATCATCTGAAATAATATTAGAATCTTTATTTTATCAATCTTATAAATAAAAGATTCTACAGTGTTGATGTTCTCAATTAACAACAATTTTATACATGTTAGCAAAATTAAATAGACTTTGGTGAGAATAAAAATAAATAAAAAAGAAATAATTTTTTAAGAAACGGCCGCAGGGTTAATTCTAATTTTAGCGTTTCTTCAATAAATGACGCGATTGAGTCTATAAATAAAATGTAAAGTCATATTCCGAAAATGAATGATTTAAAAAAAATAATGATCTAATCTTAGAAATTGCTTCACGTAGAGCATATTTTAGTTTAAACTCTAAAACAAATAAAACATAAAATAATAATAAAAGTGAGTTTGTAAGGGATTTTTTGCAAAGAACGATTTAATACCAAGGTAAGCCTTTTTTTAAAGCGTTTTATGTATTTTTTGTGTGTGCGATGGTATTGTCATCAAATTTTCTATCTTTAATTTAACCAATTTCCCATCAAGCTAGAGCTCTGAAATTGGGAGAACCATTCTTGATTGCCTAACAATGCAATATTTAGATATTTGCAACCAGTTTTATATTTCATTAATTTTTTAATAAACTTTGCCACCATGTAAAAACGTTCTTTTAAAAAACTTTGTTTTTTATCTCGAATTTTTATAATTGTTATTAAATTACTCAATTAAATATAAGAATTAAAGTAAACGATGAAATATCGAGAAACGAACGATAGTTGAACTTTTTCGATATTAAAATTAAAGAAAGCAATAAATAATTAAATTGAATATACTTAAGCTAATTATAATTAAAATTGGAAACTTAGGGATAAAAAAATGAAAAGAAAGTAATCTAGTACTTAAAGGTGATCAACTAAAAAACATATGATATTGAGTTCACCAAAATCTCTGGTTGAGGTTACTTTTCTATAGCTGTAAATTGATTCGAATAATATGTCACACCTACGAGAAAGTTTACAATTTGAAGTTATGCGGTAAATAAATGTAAAAGTAAAAACTATAGTGACTTCATTAATTTATGCCTTTCAAATTCAACATTTTCAACTAATGATTAAAATATATCATTTTGTAATATATAAGCATTACTATCTTGAAAAAAAAATTATTTATTTAAAAACCTTTTATAAAACTGTGATCAAGAAGGTAAGTGATTTTAATTCTTTTTGAGTAGCAAAAAGTTTTATAACTAAAGTATACTTCTAAATAAAAAGAAAATATTCATCGACTGAAATAAATTTTGAAGAAAAGAAATTAATATTTTTTAAAAAAAATATTAGTCATAACAAATGAGTTTATCAAAACTACTGGGCTTTGTTTGAATCGGGATGTTTTAATTCAAATACAACAAAAGAAATTGTGTAATAGGATATAACTCTTTTTAGTAACCACTTGTACTTTTGCAATTGTTTTAAAATAGGTTAAAAATCAATTTTGCTTAAAAATACTTTGAATTAGCTCAACATTTCCTTGAATTCATAAAAAAAAGTTCATTTGTTTCCTTTCCTTTTTTATACTATTTATTATAAATTGGAATGATACAAAAATATTTTTTTTTGATTTTATTTCTAACTCTTAATTTTCATTCTTTAAAATTATGTATTTCCATACAAAATATACTAAAACTAGTTCAAAGTGTCTAGCATTAAAGTAAGCATAATTGAAGTTATTTTATTGAAGTGATACAATTGGAAAGATTTTTTACGAAATAATCTTTTTATAAATATCAGATAATTCTGTTTATCTTCAAATCCCACAATTTCAATACTATTTTTTTACAATAAAAATAAATTTAATTTCTATAGTTCTAATTTTATTTATTTATTTGAAACTTGAAAAATGAATTATGTACCATAAAACTGTTCTTGCTCTCTATGTTGTTATTTTTTTTATATTACAAATTAGCTAAAAAGGATACATCTCTATTTGCGCAAGTGGAAACAATAGATAAACCTTGTATAAATAAAACATTTCTAGTTTTCTATGTCCTACTTTTCATTGGGTGCTTTATGCTGATGATATAGGTCACTGAAGAATTCGTAATTAAATATCAGATCCTATCAAATAGTTTTTATTGCCAGCATATAGAACATTTCCAATTTTTTTTTTTTTTTTTTTTTTTTTTTTTTTTTTTTTTTCATTTTATATTTCATACAGTTGTATAATTTTTATTTATGTGAAAGTTACATTTCCTACTTAAACCATGACTTTTTTGACCATACAAAATCATGCCAGATTTCAATCTGGACTCTTCAAAAGAGTTTTCAATCGTCACACGTTCCAAGTTCTGTCACTTTTTTAAAGGAATATAACAAAATTAAAGTATGCATATAAAATGTTTTGATAAAATATATTTGAGGAAGTTATCTTTCACGAGAATATAAATTTTACGGGGATATATATTTTGATGGATATGGTTAAAAATCTCTTCATACGACTCGGAAGCGTGTTTATAATACCAGAAAAGGAGAACTGTAACTGTATTTTTATCTATTTGAATCCATGATTCTGATCAAGTCCGTAGTACTATTTTGCAATCTTCATTTCTCTTTCTGATGACGAGAAAAAATGTCTGTTGTTTCTCACTGCCATTTAATATGTATTGGGCTTACTGTTAAAAGAAATTTTTGAATACACAGGTACTTAGATCTGAGTAAAAGGTCAAGCAGACTCTAGTATGGGTTTTCTTTACTCTTAAAGCATCTCGTTTCTTCAAAGTTTCTTAAAGAAATAGTATATGGATTATACTTCTGCAATAGTAGTGTTTACTATCAGATTTTAAAACTAGTGTTCTGTAAAATAAAGAAAAAGTATTGTACGTTATTTTGTATACTTTATACAGCGACGATATGCTTTTACAAGTAATACGTAAAGTAATTTTTTGTTAAATCATTTTCGTAGAAATTTTTGACCCTGCACTTCACACATTCTTCGTATTGATTAAATCGTCTGCCTTTAAGTTGAACAGATATGCTCTTAAAAAAAAGTATCACATTAGATTAAATCGTCTGCCTTTAAAAGTTGAACAGAATAAATATTTTTTAAAAAATATCACATTAAGATTAAATCATTTTGTTTTTTAAAATGAATATGTCTAATGCATATCATTAATTTTTAACATATTGTTATTATTATTTCTAACTTCATTAGGAAGGATATTGGTTTTGTGGCCTCGATAGCTAGTGTTTACTCACGTTATGATGACATATATTCAGTAAGCATATTTTGTGAAAGAAATCTGAAATTAGTATAAAACATTATAGATAGCATTGTTTTAAAATGACTCCTAGCTTTGATTTAATAAGTCGATTTACGTAGCTGTGTTATCATTTGTTTCAAACACAAAATCATTCAGATCTGTTTTACAAATCCGTCAATTTACTGAATACTATAGTGCGGTTCATAATTCAGCACATACATGAAATAAAATAAGGAATAAAGTAGTTTACATCATTAATTACAAAACAAATATACACCGTATATCAAACTTTAATTTCAATGATTAATTAGCTATATGTATATTTTTATTTAAATTACCCGACAGGCTTTTGAGTTATGAAATGTTATTAATTTTTTTTTACATTTTATCTGTTACTCTTCTATGTAATATAATTCCAATTCTCTTCTTTAATTTTATAAAATTTTAAGAAAGAAAAGTTATTATAATACTTTTCTCTCTTTGTCTAACATTTTTCCTTTTTTATTTATATTTTATCAAAACTTTTTTTATCACAATCATAATAAATGTCTTAAAATTTTTTTGAAATGTTGTTAGCTCTCTTTTCAGATAGTTAAGGAGCAAATCTGTAAAATTTCAATTTTTTTAAGCGTTATTGATTTGAAATATTTCCTTATGTTTGGGCAACTACATATAAAACTACTTTTTTATCTGTTGTTACAAGAGAAAAAAATTAAAACTCTTTTTTCTGGAAGAAAATGTAAATCAATCTGAAAGCCTTTAAAAGGTAAATAAAAAGAATGTAATTTCATTAAGAAAGGAGAATCTCATGATTATTGATTTTGTGTCTAATAAAGAATAAAGTAAACAACCGAGAAAAAATATTTATTTAATCATTTCATAGTATATTTCACTGGTTGGATTGAAAAGAATATGCCTGATTTACTTATCATTAAAATGTTCTAAACAATAATAATTCGAGATAAAACCAACACTTTTTAAAAACATGACGATTTTTGGTGGCAAGTTATTAAGAAAATTATTGAAATATTAGTTAAAACTGGTCACAAATATTTAAATATTGCATTGTTAGTCAGTGAAAGGAGCAACACGTAACTT
>BMAW01086685.1:0-17807 GCA_019974015.1 Nephila pilipes
TATAATTTGCAGCTTCTTCCTGTCAATGATAAATGTACATTATACTCAGACATTTCTGATAATATAATTCAACCTTAAGCACCATGTGAAGTTAGGAAAAATGTATATATTATCAACTCCTTATTTCATACAGTAAGAAGGTTTCATTAAATTTGTTTGACCATGTACTTAGGATGAATATGGTTGAAAACGTATCGCAATGATGCAAAATTTGTTTAGCTTGACAAAATTCTATACTGCACAGGCACTCTAAAAACACTTTTTGATCCTTTCAATCTAGGGAGAAATTCTCGTTCGAATGGATGTTCTTAAACTATTACCTCCATTCGTAACTTAAATGCATTTCCTTGCATGCTTTAATATGATTAGTAGTTGAGATGAAGCAGTTCCCTTACCTTGAACAGGCTACACGAACTATAGCACAAGCTTTCCTACGGGAATATGCAGAGATGCAAACATGAATTACATTTTATCCACGAATTTTCTGAGTTATTAGGATTGCACAAAAATTTCAATACAGCCAACAGTCTTACGGTGAATGGTGTGGTTGGAATAGTGCACGGATAGATTAAAGTAACTTTAATGAGCCATTGCACTTGTAGATTTTGTGAAAGCATTTCAATTAGTTCTTTTATGAAAACGTTCTATTACTAAAACTGATATAGGCTCGTATTCCATTGACCTTGTGTACAGGATATTGCTATGACTACGGGGAAGATTTTTGGTAATTCCAGTGTCTATAAGGAAAGAAACTGGGTTTCTTTCCAATCCCATCAGTACCATGCAACAGCTTTGACCAGTACGGACCATAAACAATTGTACTAACCAGTTACTTGTATTCCAGGTGTCAATGAAATCATCACGCTTGTACATGCCGTATTTTTAAAACCTTGTTCTGTAGAATACAGTAACGATATTCATTTGCAATCTGAGTTTTAAAAATCTTTGTATATCTTAAGAATTTCATTCTTATCTAAACATTAATAGTCTGGAATAATTTTTGGTAAATCTGTCATGCTCAAATGTGTTTCCAAACAGTATCTGAATGCGCCAATCACTCCTAGTTAGATAACCCAATTAAAAAGGAATCAAGAATCTTATTTAATCGCTCATTCAATGTATTGAGGTTTCTGGAACGTTAATATGTTAAGGAAAGCTCTCATAAATAGCTTATCAACTGTTATCTTATGCCACATTTGTTAGCTGGAACTGAATTCTTATAAACACGCATTAATTTTTATTTTTATTCCCCTTTGAAGGCGGTGAGGATATTTTCTTTCAAGACAAGAACTTTAAGCTACTTTACCTTATAATTGTTCATAAATTTATCTCGAGATTCGTACAGATTGATATATCATTATTATATGAGTTTGACTTCTGTATAGAGAACCTCTTTAGAATTTTCACATCACCATCTCAGAAACTGCATTCAAAAATAAAATAATGTTTACTAAATCTTGACTTATTCAAAAGCAGCTGCTCAATCAGCGGCACAAGAAAATCTACATGTTGGGCAAAAATTTAGGAAATTTATATGCCCTTTATTATGCAATTATATGCCGCTCATTGTTGAATTTCGATTAATAACATTAGACCCAATTATCGGACATTATCTTAAAATATATAAGATATACGAGTAAAATGTTAATCACACGACAAATAATTCTTTTAAGGAATGTTCTCGTGTTCTACTGATTTCCATCAAAATTACCTTTTTGAGTAAATGTATTCCTTTAATGAGAAATGATTTTCACCTGAATTCATATTCAACCGACAGTTTCTGTTATATCCATTAACAAATTATAGAATTTCCCTAAGGATTAAATGTTCTACTTGTATGTACAAATGTTTTCCATGATTACTGTAACCTAACATTCAAAAATAATTGAACCATTTGCATGTTTACGACGAATTCTGGGCTTTCATTACTTTTACCATGAAATATTCGTCTTGAAGGGTGTGACGTTGGGCTATCCGCGATTTACTCTTCACTAATACTTTAAATAAGATTGATTGCACGAAACAAACAATTTCTTCCCTACCAAAATTAAACGTAATTATTCTAATTAGAGGCAGGTAGATTAAAGTGAAATGAGCTAGATGGGAGAGTATATAAGCAAAGATAAATTTTAAGGATAGAGACCGAGTGGGACTGGCGCTGGCATATGCCTTATAAGGGGTAGACGATATCAAGAGTTGTTACGGGCGATAGCAGCTACGAAGGATTCGAGAAACCAAGTTAACCTCATTTGGAGAGATTTTGGTAAGACTCTATTAATTCGGTATTAGCTGAATGGGTGAATCTATCTAGGGTGTTAATCAGGACACCACACAACCCTCAGACATTATACTACAAGGATATCAAATAAATAGTTGTGTGAGATTTGTCTAGTGTCTCTTTTTGTAGATTATTGACTGTTAATGTTATATTTAATTGAGTTATGGCACAAGAGTCGCTAAGAAGTCCAACACCACAAGGGAGAATACTTTACATCACCACATGTGCTGAATTACAAAATATTACTTTTATTCTGTAAAATTTACGTTTTTTGCCTAGTTATTTCAGTATTTATTAAAGATGTTATGTAAGTCTCGCACAGTAATTTTTCAAAAGACTTTCCATAATCTACACATTTCTAGACTGTGCACACTATATAATGATCGGAATCTATCGTAGGTTTCTCCTCTCTCATTTGTAACCTATTATAAAATTGTTCTGTATTGCCTTCTGTAGCCTATTATAATTTTTTTATTTAAAAATCAGTTGTTCTTATTAGTTAAAATTGTTAGTTATTATTGTTTAAAACTTAAATACACCATTATATAGGTCCTTTATATGTACAAACAAGACTACACTCTAAATTTAAGAATTGCAGAGAATAAATTATTTTAATGGATATTTAATCAAAATATTTTAATGAATATTTAATCAAAATATTTTTATTATACTAGATTCAAATTATATTTAAATCATCAGTATTTCTTTTAATTATGTATTATCGATATTTGATAAAAACATTCCTTTAATATTTATTATTATTTGATTATTTAACTGAAATCACATGCCCTAATTTTATAATTTTAATTTTATAGAGAAAAAAAGAAAAAAAAATATTTATCCTTCTACTCTCTCTCTCTCACCTACATACACACATTTATGTATGAATGAGATATTTAGATTATTATTAAGTATAAATCAGTATAACTAACTCAAATATCAATACTGTCTTACAACATTTATAGGTATTTTTGATTGCTTGGTTAAATTATTTCGAAGGATTAGACAAAAATATAAACACACATCTAATAATGTAATACATAATTCACAAAAGATTTGTTTATATCTCTAGTTATAAATTTCCATACAGTATGCAAAAGAATTAACGCTACATTCTGGATCTTCTTTAGCAGTAAATACTGGAAAGAAAATGTATGCAGTATATAATCATTGAATGTTTTCCAAAAACCAAGTCACCAAACTAAAAAGTATATTTGGACTCAATCACGTATAATTTCTGCAGAATGGAAGCGGAGTTACAATGAGTACAAATACAATGATAAGTTCAAATTTTGTAAAAATGATATAAAAATTATGCGTAAAATTATATGAGTTGAAAGAAAGGAATAAAAAGGTTGCTGTTTTAAAAGTGTAGTCATGCATGAAAAAGTTTTTGTATGTTGCTCTGTTTGTGGAAAGCCAATACAGGTTTGGAGGGCTGCAGTCAGACAAAACAGTCACAAGAAGAATATTTATTCAGTTGCATTTTTCATTGAATGAATTTAGATTTGCTCATTCTAGTTTTATTTATTTATTTTGCAAAATGTAAGCCAGCTTATGTCTTCGCAGTGAACCATAGTTTGACTAACGTTTCGACTAAATTTCATTACACAACCGGGTTCTGCTCGTGACGCATGCGCCGAATATGACGCATTGGAATATTACAAGGGACTCTTCAGGCAGTCAGTTCCTATTAGTTAAATGAAGTAGAAATTACCGGTTGAATTTGAAGAATTTTTTTCCCTTTGAGGGCTCCCTGTATTTAATTTAATACCAAATATTTAGACTAAAGATAAAAATATCCAGGCTTTTAAAATTTCATTAATGTTAAATAATTATTTATTGGCTGTGATAGATATTTTTGTACATAAATTAATCAAATCATTTAAAAAATCAGTTATGTTTTTTAGCATATATTTCTATTAAAAAGATTATTGAACACATGCCAGGGTCATGATTCCTTTTAGCAAGGAGAGGAAATAGAAAAATCTGTTTCAAGGTCATCTCGCACTCAATGCGAGCAAGGTCTTGACGACCTACCTTCGCCAAACGAGACTCTCTTGCAGCTGTAGCACCATCAGGAAATGATCATCCTCCCGAAGAGGAGAACAATTCTCACTCTTGTCTTTTCATGTCTTACAATGCCCACGCGAACACGATCGCGTGAAATGTTACGAAAATTCTATTCGAGCAAACAAAGACAGAGTGAGCTCACTATGAAACTGCAATTTATGAACTTTTCTCCCTTAGTGTATCAAACATGCCAGAGCTGTCAATAATTTAAATGACCAGTTGGAGAATCTTCTTTTTGCTTTTACCAGATTTCTCTAACTTTCGTTGATAGGCTAGTAAAAAAGACAATTTCATCAAGATTTGTCTGCCAAAATTATGCCGATACGTTACAAATTAGAGAAGAAATGATCTCCTTAAATGATACAGAAGTTGAGTAACTCTGAAAGCAAATGAGAGACCTGAAAACGTTATTTGGAGAACGTTTAAAAGAATGCGTCTACGAACCTATATCGAGTCACAGTTGCATTGAGCAATAGTTACATTTTACAAATTCAATGTTTAAAAATAAATTCCAGAAAAGCATTAGCAGAAAATAAATTTAATTTTTTTAAAAAAAATAATCGAAACTTTTTGATGCATGGGTGGATTATTGGATATGTAAATGAAAAGAAAACAAAATGGCTAGATAAGATATTGGACAAAGAAATTGTTTTAGAACAAAAAACGACGAAATGAATATTTTGTTAAAAAAAGGAACAAAACATACATGTATGTCGATTTTAAATGAAACATTAAATTATAGTTAAGACAAGCATAAAAACATTCATTTCAATATATAAGATTTATTATGGCCGTGCACAGGAAAGTCCAGTAGTTATGCATCTAATCTAATAATCGGCTTTGAATTCCTGGATTTCTGAGGGTGAAGCGTGATGCTACAAGTGGCACGCAGTGTAGTAGTGCCTGTGCTCGTTATATTTCCGGTGGAGTAATTAAGTCTACTATTGATATTCTTTTGGAAAGAGGAAGTTTAAAGTGGGAGGTGTCACCTCATGTGTCGTCCTCGTCACCTGACCGATATTCAAGAATAAAAGCTCTTTCTTTAGATAGCCCTCGCGTTGCTTCTCAGTGCGACATTAATGAACAATCACGTACTATTTCAATATATTTTTATTGACATACTTATAAAAAGGCAAATTCATAAGATGTGCGTAAAAGAATATTATATTCATACATCACTCTCTCATTGAATTGCATTTTTAACGTATTTAATTTGTTATAAATAAAAATTTAAGATGGATTTTGATTTCACAAAATACTCCATGCAATTAACAAAATTATATATGCTTAAATGAAAGCTAAATTTTAAAAGGGAGATTTCTGATATTTATTTCATCAACATTTAAATATTTAAACTCCTTTCTTAATTATTGTTATATTTTATACAACCGTTTCGTATTTAAAATTCAAAAGATCATTTTCTTATCAATATAAAGTTTCGATAACATTGTTTGATTGTTTCATTTAAACTTTTTCTTGATTTTATAAATTGAATAAGGCTTTAGTCAAATATTTATTTTTAAAAAAGAAAGCACGTCACTAGATTTACGGGGTTTCTGAGGCTTATAGTATGTTTTGTGGGTAAAAAAAATGTTAAATAATTTAAATACAAGTATTTTAAACCAACCCAAAATATCAATAATACAATTCATTTATAAGATTGATTAAAATTTATTTAAAAATTCAATATTTGTAAGAGTGGAAGACACTCTTAAAAATATATGAAATAAATTGAATACATTAAAATTTAAATAATTATTAGAACGGAAATGCTTATTTTTTTTCTGAGTTTCATACCTTTATTTATGTTACATGTAAACATTTGCTTATACGAACATGTATTAAAAATTTGCTCATCAGTTACCGTGTCAATTTCATTATTATTAAGGAGTCTTGGAACCCTATAGGATTATATATTCATTCCAGACTAAATTTCGCTAGTTAATACAATTATACAATTTTTACAAAGAACATACAGAATTTTTCTTCTTACTATTGTATACAGATTGGTAAAGAAGTGTGATTAAAGTTTTAAGCTTTAAAACCTGATGCTTTTTATTGCTAAAAATTCATGAATCAAAAACAATATTAAAATTAATTTGCTTATTAAAAACGTAATCACCAAATATTAATAAATACGATATAAACTGGATATACAACGTGGAAGACATCCTTTCGGAACGGAATAAGTGGCTCGAGTGAAAGCGTTATAACAAAGTTCAATTCTTCAAATTAAAAAACATATGTTTCCTATCTAAAATATGTTCCATGTTAAGATAATGATCCGTGCAACTAGGAGGAATTATCTTTAAAATAAATTGTGTTTCGGGAAATCCGAACGTGGGAAAGTACTTCAGGCATATCGCTGCAGAGCCAGTTCAGGTTACGACCTCGTCATATAAACAAGCCCTTTAGAGAAAAGAGAAATTTAATTTCAAATTTAAAGCAATAAAATTTTATTTCGTATGGATTCCGAAAGAAAATCATTTTGGAAGATGGAAGAGTTCAATAATTTTTCAGTAGAAATGCGAAGATATCCCATTGGCGTCTTATTCTAATTTCCATTCCTTTCCATTTTGTAAAGCAAAATGATAACGAATTACAATTACTGATCTCCTTATGATGACACGTAAAATACAAAAAAGAAAGTGTAATTTCTTAAGAAATTTTTGGGAAAATATTAATCCAAATTTAATACATATTTACTGAAATAAACTTTCCGCAAACCAATATCCATTTAACATTCGTTTGATAAATATGGTTCTCTCAGCTTATAGGTCTAACCTTCAAACCGTTTGGCTCGCTTTGATTTCATTAACGTCGCACTAGAAGCAACACGAAGGCTTCTGGTAATTGAACTCGTAATTTGGAATTTCGGTGAAGTAACGAGGACGACACTAGAGCTGGCACCTCACTCTCGTAACTACCACACCACTCCATGGGTGAACTGAGGGCCCCGAAAGAAATATCGTGCATCAGCCCCGGCTAAGCGGCAAGTCTCAGTAGCCCCAAGTTTCGATCCCAAGGCTCAACGTCATCCACGAGCCCAATACCGAGACCACTAGACTACCGTGGCCATGCTAACAAAGCAAAGATTTTAATGAGGTTTAAATGAAAAGATGACGTTTAATTCCAATTGAGAAAAACTATTTTTGAATTGCAGCAACCATTATAAAATCCGAACGAGATAATAAAATATCTAGATCCAAGTTTAGTTTAGTTTTTATTAACGTCGCACTAGAAGCAATACGAGGGCTATTGGCGACGGACCTCGTAATTTTGAACCACGGTCAAGTGACGAGGACGACACCTGAGCTGGCACCCCCCTCTCCTAACATCCACACCACGCCAACGGGAGGACTTTGGGTCCCGAACAGATTTAACGTGCATCAGCCCCGGCTACACGGCGGGTCTTTGGTGGCCAAGGATCGAACCCGCGACTGAACGAAAACCGCCAGCCGCTAGTCCACGACCTTGACCACTAGGCTACCGCGGCCCCATATCTAGATCCAAATGTAAGATATAATCAAATTAAAATAAATGCCTTTTTCTTTTCAGATATTTTAATTTTAAATACTTCGCTTATTAATTTTGATTTAAATTTAATTGATTGTCTATAATAAATGCAATTTGAAGCAAATAAGCAATTATTCATGGAGGACCTTACAATTTAAGAAGGCGCAATCAACGGAATCTCATAACATCTAATCTCGTACCTCCTAGTGGATTACATTTCGTCGGTGTTCAAATTTTATCAATACGCTACTCGAACTTACAGAATTAGTTTTATTTACCCTATACAAGAAGAGTATAGCTTATTCGATTTAGACAGAAAATTTAAATTGGAAACAACTCTACTTGATAAATATCGCATTGCGCTGATTAACCATGGCCTCGTCAATCTGCACAAAATGTTATGAAATTTTGGAAAATGATGACGCTGCTACAAACCATCAGTGTTCGAGATGGACAGACGAACATTCAGATGAGTATGGATACTTAGAAGGGAATATACTGCCGAGTGCTGTCGAAAGTCAAGTTTCCAGTGCGGATGCGTTTGCCAGGAACCATATGGATACGAGATTTGAAATGAGGAATGATCTTTTTCAAATTGGCAAGGACCAAAACGAAACTGAAATTTCTGAAGAAATATATAAAAACACAAACGAAAGTATTGCAGATCAAAACGTTCTTGGTGCATTACGCGAATTGGACCCAATTTTTTATTCAAACTCTGAGCAACAATCAACAATTGAGGATTGCAGAAGTGAACAAATTATTTCAAGAAATGATCACCCCTTACCTTCATTCACAGATTCGTTCTCTCAAGTTAAGAATTTTTACGAATTTCCAACGGATCCCTTGAATCCAATTCGAAACCGATTAGAAGACATTATTCTGAAAGACAATAGCACACGATATGATATGTTAAATAAGGATTCAATTAATCTTCAAACATCTTCGAAGGCATCTCTTTCAAAGAATTCTTCTTTCGAAGAAGAAAAATTGATAGAAATTGATAATTCAAATTCATCAGAAATCGAATTCATCGGATCCCTTTTTAAATGTAAATTATGTTGGGAAACATTTGCTAACCGTAAGGATCTTGATGAGCATAATTTTACCAGTCATAAAAAGGGTAAAATTTCCAATTCTGATATGACTTCTGCCGTTTCTTCAGGCAAATTTTCGGAAAGCAGAATAAATAATTTAGACGGAAATATTTTACCAGTTTTACCAAATAGCAAAATGGGTGCATCTAATATCACACGTGATGATAGGTTAAATAAGGATTCAAATAATCTTCAAACTTCTTCGAAGGCATCTCTTTCAAAAAGTCCTTCTTTCGAAGAAGTAAAATTGATAGAAATTGATAGTTCAGATTCATCAGAAGACGCACTTTTTAAATGTAAAAAATGTAGTGAAACGTTTGCGAGCTATTCGGAATATTTTTATCATGATTTTAGCATTCATAAATCCCGTAAATAAACAGATATAAATTATGACGTCATTCGAAATAAAAGGAAAATATGTGCTAAAGTATTTTCTGCAAAAAATCAGTTTAATAAGAACCTTCTCATTCATGGAGAAACTATTGATAAATATGAAATATCGACCAATCGATTTTCAGAAAAGAAAATCTCGAACTACATGGCGACAGTGATGTTTAGAAAATAAACGAAGAAAGTATTTGTAGAAAAGAAATACAGGAAAGGCTTATTTTGAGAAGTTTTGGGAAGAATGCCTGAAGCAGAATTTTAAATACATGGTTTTAATGTAAAAGAAGAAATTATGTATTTGTTACAAACAAAAGCAAAGTAAAATTCGAATTAAACATTTACAAATTTTTTTGCAATGTATATAATTTCGACTGATTTAATAAAGAATATCTGAAATTCTCATCGTATTATTTATAAAAAGTCCCCTGTGAAGTCATTTAGGACTTCTGAAATTCAATAATTTCATTCACGGAAACTATTTATATGCCAAGGTAACTATATATGTTTTATATGTGGACGTGATTGCTTAAACAGTATTAATTATATTACATTTGAATTTAAATATTCTGAATTAACTTTTTTACAAGAACTAGATAGTTTATAAGGTTATTAAATGAATTTTTTTGCATGATGTTAGATAATTTCATGTTATTTGATAAGCATTCTGAAGTACAGGTAAAATAAATTATTACCTCTTGCTTTTATGCTTGCAGGTTTTTAAATTTTTTTGAATAACAAATTACCGTTTCGTGTTGGTTTCAAGACCATTAAACATTTAAAATACAATAAATTATCTTAACAAAATTTTTGAGAATGTTATAGTGTGTTAGATAAATCACACACCACTTTTATCAATCACAATTATGTGATACGTAAATGTTACAATGTGTTAAATACTTGTGGTATAAATCATAGCATATATTTAAAAATTCGATATAAAAACGTTTTTATATGGTGGCAAAGTTTATTAGAGAAAATTATTGAAATATTAGTTAAAACTATTAGTTATTTTTAACTTTAAAATTTACTTAAAAAGAGACATTTGTGAGCGTATTAAAAAATTCATAATACTCATAAAATCAAAGCATGTATTTGAAAGTTTGTAAGTCATTTTATTAAAAAAAAATGGGAACCAGAATTCAGAAAAAATTATTGTGATAAGACATGGCGCCAAATATTGGAAACTTTCTTTCTTGCGAATGATTACTGACTAAAAGTCAGCAACCCTTACTATCTCGGAGATAGCAAAGGGGAGATAGTATCTCCCCTTTGTGAGTACAAAAGTTTTACGATACCTCATGCGGCGTGGGGAGTGCCGGGTGTTCCTAGAGGGGGAAAGAAACTTTTTCCTCAATCCTGAAAGCGCCGAGAGGAAAGAATATTTTGACTTATTGAAATATTAGTTAAAACTTATCGCAAACGTCTAAATATTGCATCGTTAGGCGAGTACGGACGATTCCCAAAATTTCAAAGCTCTAGCTTGATGGGAAGTTGGTTAAATTAACGATCGAAAATTTGATGACACACACCAAGTGAAATTCAGAAAAACGTTTTAAAAAAATCATTACCCTCTTTGAATAATCAAACCTTTAAAATGAATTCTTAAGTATTATTGTAAAATTTTAAATTTCGTATTAGATATCTGTTCCATTTCTGTAAAGTAGTATTTTCATTTCAATTTTCAAAACCTGTAGAAATTATGTACCACGTAAATTTCATATGTTGTTGCTTGTATCACTTTGCTTGACAGTATCCTTACAGAAACACCTTAAATTATGATTCATGGCAAATATTGTTTCTACAGCTTCATTAGATCTGAGGATTCTAGGCTTCATAGAAGAAGCAAGTCCGACTTTTTGCCTTATCGGATGGCAGCACTTTAGCAAATATACTGGAATTGTAGATCCTGATCTGGAGTCCCGGGACAACCCTGGTCCAGTACCCCCAGAGGTATTATTTGCATGGGAACTTGGAGAACTTTGTGACCGTGAACATATTTAATGTGCAACAGTCGCATTAGCGTACACGGAGGATCTACGGTCGACGAGGGATTCGAACTCGCAATCTTCCGATCACAAGGTCAATGCTCTTACCAACCATGCCACCACTCCCTAAATTTCCTTTATTTTAACGCATGGCTCAAAGAAATTCATTCATTTGGTACGTCTCTCAAAATGTATTTGCTAATGAAAACTTATCTTTAAATAAAAACCTTTGGAAAAGTGTAAATTGATTTCGAAAAATAAACAAATATTATGTAACAATATTTCTACATTCATAGTATAGTTTTGCTTTGCAACAGACAGAATTCTCGAATAATATTATTTGAAAAATTAATGCCGTTGATAAACAAAGTTGTCAACTTTCTTTTTATCTGATGCTCAATTTAAGAGCTTTTACAGACGTACATCATAATTTTCAAAATTCTGAAATGAGAAAAGACATCATGAGCGATTTTGCAAGTCTTCTAATTTCCCCAAAATAACCTGTAGTTAAAAGGGTTTTATTAAAGGTTTTGGGGTTATTCCTTTACGCGAAAGTCTTTAAAGTTGCGAGATCCGACCCAGCTGCGGTACCATTACCAGTGTATAATTCCTCTTTTTAAGTTACTTTAGCTTCTTTTTTACAATGCTGAGTATCATTATGGTCATATTCGCAATCTGAAATCCAGTGATGTTTAAATTGTTTTATAGTTCCGAGGTCTAATTCAACAAATAACTCAGTGTATTGCAATTAACACGTGTGAAATCCAGCTGTCATTCATGTGGTGACCGGGAATGACAGAATAGTCCGACTGTAGCTCATGCATGTCGTAAGAGGCGACTAAAATGGATACCAAGCGTCTGGGGGTATAGCCGGGCACCCTGCCCCTGGGGATTATATCAGAGGACTTCAGGGACTTGCCTTCTTTAGGTAAATACGGGCATCATGATCCCAAGGTCCCCCCCTAGTTATCTTTTTCTTTCCTATGGGGTTTATTGTCTTTGGTAAACACAGGTTATACCCAAGCGATCCTTCTCTATTTTCGACCCTCCTTGTCAAAAGACAAAAACAATTTTTGTCTTTTTTTTTTTTCAATTTCTTCGCGTCTAGACTACAGTTAAATCTTGTTTGGTGCAGCATAGCCATATCTGGCTCTTGCGCCAATAAACTTTACATTCACTCACTCACCCAACTATCATTCAAATCTTCACTTAGTTTGACACATAAAATTCTAGGTGGAAAGTTCGCTTTTGTATCTTCCTTTTCATTTATCCTAGTTTATACTTTAAAGGTCTTTATGCCTGTAGTACCTTTATTGCTTATAATTGTGACGATGACAATTAATCAATTCTTATGCTTAAAGAAATTTCTGATATATTTATTTTCTTACATTGAGCATAAAGTAAAATATTTGGTTATATAATTTCATTAATTTATTCTTTAAATTTAAGAATTATATCAAATCGTCATCTAATTTATTATCCAACGTTGATTTGGTTTTATTGTTTTGTTTCCAATTTTGAAATTATAATATAATTATTTATCTTTGCTAAGGCTTCATTTTATTTAAGATAAAAAAATTGTTTGGGAAATTTGGGCAATTTTACGGAAACAAACTCAATAAAAATGCTGAAAACTGTAATTAAAAACTGGGTTACGGCCCCGTATGAACTATAACTGGAAAGTTTCAGGTCTAGAAAATTTTAAATATTGAATAATTCAGATTGTCGAAACATTGTTTTGGATTTTGAGAAATTCTTCAATTGCTACTGCTGAAGGTCCGTGTGGTGACCGGGGATGACAGAATAGTCTCACTGTAGTTCATGCATGTCGTAAAAGGCGACTAAAATGGGTACCCAACGTCTGGGGGTATAGCCGGGCACCCTGCCCCTGGGGATTATATCAGGGGACCTCAGGGACTTGCCTTCTTTAGGTAAGTCCGGGCATCATGACCCCGAGGCACCTTAGTGATCTTTTTCTTTCCCATGGGGTTTACTGTCTTTGGTAAACACGGGTGACGCACTCCCGGGATACCCTAGCGATCGTTCTCTATTTTCGACCCTCCTTCTTGTCAACCATTTTTACCTTTTTTCAACTTCACGTCGAGACCACAGTTTAATCTTGTTTGGCGCAGCATAGCCATATCTGGCTCTTGCTCCAATAAACTTTACATTCACTACTCACTCCAAATCAAACTGAAAAAAAAAAAATCCCGGAAAATGTTCATGTATGCCAGTTCAGCTATGAATGACTCTCAGAAATTATGGAAACTTAAATAAATATCAATATATTTCAAATGTTTGTTAAGTGGCTAAAACTAAAGTAATGATAAAAATTTAAGGTTTGTGACTAGAAAAGAAAATGTAATTTGAACACTTAATATATAATCTCCCACATGAACAGAGAACTGTGTCAGCAAAGTAACTGTGGAAATTAGACACTCAATATGTATATTTTAAGGTCTCTGACGTCATCACCAGGGCGACTCAAAAAATACCCGAGGAAGGAAAGGGAGATGGAATAATTCTATGTAGTGTGTCTCAGTGATCGAGGTTTTTTCCTTATTTATTTAGAAGTCAATAAGTGTGACGCTCTTCACACCACAAAATCTCTTGGCACGATTTTTATGACCGATGAAACCCCCTTCCACATTTCGGATGAAGTACCCTGAAAGGTGCCTATTGTTTTAAATGTTGTATGTTCTCAAATATGGAAAGAAGAATTCTTTTCTAATAGACGCTGCCAATTGGATGCGGTAACAAACAAGAGGGCCGCGGTAGCCTAGGGGTCAAGGTCGTGGACTAGCGGCCGGCGATTTTCGTTCAGTCGCGGGTTCGATCCTTGGCCGCCAAAGACCCGCCGTGTAGCCGGGGCTGATGCACGTTAAATCTGTTCGGGGCCCAAAGTCCTCCCGTTGGCGTGGTGTGGATGTTAGGAGAGGGAAGTGCCAGCTCAGGTGTCGTCCTCGTCACTTGAGCGTGGTTCAAAATTACGAGGTCCGTCGCCAATAGCCCTCGTGTTGCTTTTAGTGCGACGTTAGTAAAAACTAACTAACTAGCGGTAACAAACAAAACCAAACTTTGTATCAATGTCAAATTTCTCGTCATTGAAATTACGGCAGAACATAATGGTAAATCTACCTCGCAATTGCAATGCTATATATCATTAAATAGTGATATTTTTAATTAACCCTGTAAGAATACATCAAATGTATTGCAGTTTAAGAAGAATGTAGAAAAAATGTGTACAAAGGGAAGTGTTTTAGTTGTCCTTTAACATTGCTTTGAAAGTAACATGATAATTGCTTACAGACATCAAACCCTTGAAAAGATAGGACGAAGACTTTTCTCTGCCAAACATTCGTGAGGACTTTGATTCCTTAAATTTTTAACATGCTTACCTCCCCCCTCCTCCAAATATATTTTTAAAATTGAATCAATATTCTAAATAATGATCTCACTGAAAGAATTGCGTCTATGAAAATTGGAGAAAAAATATACATAATATCCCAAGAAAATTTTCAACTTCATGGAACATCATGTATTTAACATTTTAATTTTTCTGCATTCTTGCATAGAACATGAGCTATAGTCATTTTAATATTAGACAGTTCCAAATTTTTGAAACAGGAAATTATTCTGCTTACGTCTCGAATAATTTCATAAATATTTCAGAGTCTAGTAATTGAAATTTAAAGGTATGTTTGGATTAATACTCTAATGACCATCAAAATTTCTTATTTATGTAATTTTAATTCTTAAATTATTCTGCAATATTAAAATATCGAATTTTGGAAAAATATCATTTTTTTTTTTATTTATCCATTAAAATACTTGAAATTTTTTATTTCTTTAGCTATCTTTCATTTATATTTACGATACATAGAAATCTTGATTAAGCATTTTAATATCAGACCACTTCCAAAAGAACGAAAATACCGGAAGTCGTTGTATCGAAAACGGAAGTTAATGTTTTCATAAAAATTCCGTTATTTACATATATTTTTTTAAAAACACTTTGGAAATTTTAGTTAAATTTTGAGAAACCTAACACTCATGGAATGAAATTTGAGAAACTCATTAGGAAAAATCATATTTAGTAAAAAAAAATTCCAAAATTTTAGTGGCAATATACACTCTGTTTACTATTACTCGTTGTTTGAATTACGTTCCATATTTTGCTTATAATTTTCCTTTTTTATGTATGAAATAACTGTTTACATTGTATTTCTTAAGGTTTATCAGATTGATATTTTTTTATAAAATTATGGGTAGCACGAAAACTAAACGTCAATATAAGGAAAGACAAATCCATGGTAATCGTCAGTCTGCTTGGTCGATAACTGGTATAGTCAGAATGACCAGTGAACATTAAATTAAAACAGAAAAAATAATAAAAAACAATTTAAGCAGGAGTATAAATACACTTAGTATGCAGAATTTATAAATAATTTCAAGTATCATTGAAACGTTGAGTTGCCCATCTATTTATCATAACGTTTATAACTCAAGCAAAGACCCAGTTTTAGTTTTCTTTCCAATATGCTGATAAAATGCACAAACTGCAGCTTGGTTCACTCTTTTTATCAGCAAAAAATCCATCAACATGAACAGCATCAATATTCAGTTTGTTCTATGTATGTGGTTAATTGAAAGGTTCATAATAATTCGAAAAAGCCGAGTGCTGCATTAGATATTCCAGGTTAATCAAAGTCAGCTTTCCTGAACTGTAAAAAAAAGGCCTATACACACTGTATATAATACAAATACACACTCTATAAAACATCGACCCATCAAGAAGGAATTGCCCGATTGTAATGAATGTTCGTATGCAAATACTTTTCAACCGAACATGCAAATGATAAAAATTTGATGTGCAATGAATGAATAGTGGGAGCTACAGCACAACGGAACTGCGCTCTCAGCAGGTGCATATAAGAAGCGATTCTCCATCCGATGATCAAATTTTATGTTGCATTGTGATTTAGGATACCTTTCAGCGACTGAAAAAAATGCCATGCCGTAGGATTCGAGCTCATTACGAGCAACTGTCAAAGTTTAAAAGAGGTCATATCACTGGATTGAAAAAGGCAGGTTGGGCAAATCGGAGAATCACTCGTCATATGCGTCAAAGCGAGGTGGCAATTAGAAATGATCCTGGCAAGAATGGTAGGACAATAGCAGATTTCAGCATCATGATGGTAGCGGTCGACCTAGACCACTGCAGATCGGGAGGACAGAGTGATTGTCAGGTCAACTGTCACAACGGCTGATTCATTGTTGTCAACTATAAGATGTGCGACCCGCACACGAGTGTCCACCATGACCATTCACAGACGGCTGATAGAGCGAAATCTGCGCTGGTTCCGACCATTACCCTTCTGCCACTCCCGCCTGCACACTGTTGAGCCAGATTACAGTGATGCTTGGTTCGATGAGGATAGAATGATGCTGACTGGGGACGTATAGTGTTTAGTGACGAATCCCGCTTCCCACTGTGTCCTGATGATCGTCTGAGACATTCTGGAGACACCCAAGGCAGCGTGTTTATCCTGTTTTCATTATCGCACGCCACACAGGTCCTCAACCAGGAGTTAGGGTCTGAGGGGCCCTTAATAGCCGCACCCCTTTGGTCTTCCTTAGAGGCACACTTACAGCACAGCGGTACGTCGACGTCATTCTGAAACCTGTTTTGCTACCGTTTCCTTTTGTAGTACCCTGGCCTTATTTAGCAGCAAGATAAAGCCAGACCACATACAGCACGTGTTGTTTTGAACTGTCTTACAGTTTGTCAAACACTTCCTTGGCCAGCGAGATCTTTCTCCAATCGAGCATGTCTGGGATATGATGGGAAGGCGATTGCATCTATCAGGGAATGATGATGACCTAGCCCGACAATTTGATCAAATTTGGCAAGAAATGCCACAGGAGACCATCATTAAGCTTTATCACTCTATGCTACGTCATGTGGCAGATTGTATCCAGGCCAGAGTTGAGTCAACATCTTAATGCAGTGATTCTCAACCTGTGGGGCGCCCCCCCCCTTGGGGGCGCGAGGATATCCAAGAGAAAATATTATTTTAAAAAAATTGATTAACTGACTAGAAGGAAAGCACACATACACTTAGAAAACAAAATACATTTCGACATATTTAATAATTAACTTATTAAAATAAAAAAAATTCTAAATCAAAACTTACTTAATCAAAGCATACCAAATTAAAAACAAATTTAATAATTATTAGTGACTTCCTTGGGCCTGTCATGCAGAGCAAAGTTGTTCGAAGGAAGGCTTGATATTAGAAATAGCCCCTCTCAGTTCTATTTCTATATTTAGCCGAGATCTATATTTTGTCTTCAAAGAAGTCACAGCAGAAAATCCAGCTTCACAGAGATAGGATGTTGAAAATGGTAATAGAATGCAAAATACCCTTGTTTTTAGTGCAGAAAAATAATCCTCTACTCCTGACCAAA
>BMAW01086693.1:0-41408 GCA_019974015.1 Nephila pilipes
TATCTAAAAACTTGAAGATACTTTTCTCGATGTAAATGACTCATATTGATATCATTACCAGAGCATGTGACTCTGCATATATGTTAATCATATATATATACCATTCATATAATCCTCGTTCATATATGTTATATATATACTAATTTCCATAAAAATATGCGCAGCAAGAAGAAAGAGTAGGTTGTTACGAAACTTTGTATGAAAGTACGTGCCAGGCAGATATGTAAATGATCAGAAATGTAATGTTATTGCGCATGGCTTAATATCACCAGAGGTCATAGAACTTCATTCGCCTTGGATTATAAAAATGGTAAGCAGAAATTATTTGCTTATTTTTAATCTGTTTCAAATGGTCACTATTAATTAGAAATGCCATTACGCTGCCAATGGATACGATATGAAAAGCTGTCGAGAGTATGTTCACAGGAATGATGGAAACCGGATGTGATTAGCTCGGCGAGTAGCTCGCTACGTATTTCGTTCTGACTTTACTACGAAGAGTTTCTGGAACTTGTGGACAGGATAGAGGTCTGTTAAACGGCGACATGGCTTATTGCCTCCTAATTAGATCAATAGCAGAGAAGACTGACACATCATGTGACACACTCGCATAGCACCAACTGTCTTATTATCCAACATCCATACACGGTCAGCACCTTCACTTCTAAGGACGGTTGCAGCATCTAGTACGTGTACTAAATGACACCAACTGACCGTGGCTTCCATTTGGGGTGGTATCACGCTCAAAGCTATTGACTGCAAGCGAAGTTTCTATTTGGTCATTGATGACATTTGTGTACGTATATGGAGAGACAGTGGTAAACGACTTAATTCTGGCTTCACTGTTCAGCAATACATCGCTCCCATAACTGGTGCGATGGTATAGAGTACATAATGTTTGATTGTGGTTCGAAGATATAGTGAAGTGAGTTACGACTTCTAAAACTTAACAACCACTTTATTTAATGATTAAAATTGGTTCGTCGCACTCCCAGGGAGACCTACTTAACTGCTTCCTTGGTACGAAAACCTTCAACTCCCATCACAAAATGCTCATGTATTCCTCCTCGCGGTTGGTACCGCCAGGACGTGTAGCGGAGTCTCATGAATCAATACTCGAAGGGGATGGGAACACTTAGGGTACTATTGCATACGATGCATGGTCACCTCAAATATTGATCCATGATACCATGACAGCCCAGCAGTACGTACGTGACATTCCTTAGCCTCATGTGTTATCCCTCATGGCGTGGATACCAAAAGGAATTTTTCTACAGGACAATTCTCCCCAACTCACAGCAAGGGTTTCACCAGATAGCCTCCGCTACATTTCTAGCCTTCCTTCACCTGCTCGATACCTGTAACTGACGTAGAATATCTGTTATAATTTAGAACGACAATTTGGACAACCTACGAATTTGGTTCGAATTAGAAGTGCGTTTATAGCTGAACTGTGGAACGAAATGTCGCAGGGTATCATACCTGACTTGTATGCCTCAGTGTTTAACTGTATCACATCACGAATTCATGCTGGAGGTGTCCAACAAGGTACTGAATTCTCCATTCATTTGAAAATGTTCCTACAGTAAATTATCATTTTGATTTGATTATGTAATCATTTACATACATCAACTCTGTAATTATCCATGTTAAAATTTTGTTTTATTCTGACAACATTTTCTTGATGCTGAAATTTTTATGGCAATGAGTGTATATATGGGAGGAGACTACTTAATACTTGCACATATTATACAACTGTTGATCAATGAATTAATTTTAATGATGATTATTGGCTGAATACTTACCAGCCTATTAATGTTGAATGGATATAATTCCCTCCTCGTCGTTTTGATTATATTCACACTAATCGCCGGCATATCATTTTTCTATGATTTCCCACTTACTGGAATGGATCCTTTATTCCGTTAATTTATAGGGCTGTTTACATTTGAACACTTGCGTGAAATTTTGACTCTGTTCCGTACAATAATACATCTTTCTTTTCATAGAATGTTTGCAGTCACTAGTAGTAATCACCGTACTTTGATTAGTGATAAGTATCGAATGGTCTCCAAAATTAATTTGTTATAATTTTAATTTTTGTAACAGTTTTAAAGTTGAAATTGTTCAAGAGTTCTCTATTTGGCTCATAAATATAAATATTTAATTCTGAATAAACAGTTTTACCATCTGTTCTACTGTGATCAAAAACACAATTACTAATGCCACTATACCACAATATTTAAGATGATTTTTCGAAATAACATTTAGTTTAATGTTTAAGAAATATTTCGGTTTAATGTAACCTTGTAGTGTTATTTCTCCACCACTGATACCTATTTATAGTACAAACTTAAAGATCCAACTTATTCCTATACACTATAGTCTTCTAAACTTACATCACTTCTGCTATTGATCTCAGTATTTATTTTTTTTATCTCGAATTTCTACTGTTTTCAGATTTCAATAGAAATGGTTCCTGGGATGTTAACGAAAGCTATTTTCTAATTTTTCTTTGAGATTATTATTTTTTAAATATATCTATAAATAAATTATACAAATTTCAAAAATTTCAATTCATGAATCTTATTAAAGGAATCAAAACTGCTTTCCTCATATTGTGCAACATTATATCAGGAAATGCTATTTCTTCTGAAATTTAATTTTTTTCTGAGATTAATTTTAGTTTCAAGAATTTCATAGTTTGTTTTGATATTTCTTACATTGACTTTATCATTTTTAATGTTAAGATTATATCGTTATTTTTCTATCATATTTTATTTTTCGTATAGTTATAAATTTCCTCTGAAATTCCTAGGATCTTTAAATACATATAGAATGCTTATGTTATCAACGGAGTCGGGAAAACACATTTTATGTAACCAATCAACGATGATTCCTCGACGGAGCCACAAATGTTTTATTTTTTTTCATGAAATATAAATATTCCTGAACTTATTTACTAACTGTTTTGCATAATATGTTAGACAAATCGCCCATCAAATAATGATTTATATAAAACGTAAATTTTTAATAAAAATAGCACACAATTAGATTAAAGAGTTTTTTGAAGATTTTCGTAGTGTCTGATAGAAGGGAAATAGTAAAACTGTGAAAAATACTAGTACAACTAAGCTCATGAAAATAATTGGAAGTTGAAGAGAAAAAAATTATTTTAAAACTTTAAAATTTGTAGAAATAGTGGTAATTTCCAAGTATGGACATATTTGGAAAAAATTAAAATTTTAAATAAATGTTGGTTTTAAAAGGAAGTTTTTTTGAAAGGCGTATCTTATGAAAATTCGAATATGGGTCACAAAATTATTTTTCTTATAAATATCAAATCTAAAAGAATTGCCCAGAGTAAAAAACTATATTTGTCTCTCATAAAATTTAATTTATAGATTTTATTTTAAACTTTTAATGCACTAAGCATTGAAACTTTTAAACAAGTTGTAGAATGCTTGAGAAGTTATTTTTCATTACAATTTAGAATGAACATTGTATAAAGATCAGCGTAATTCATGAACCGTTAGACTTAAAAAAATCTAACCTTTTTGGTTTCTTGTTGAATCATTTTCTGATCACTAATTGTGTTAAGAATATATTGCAAATTAATTAATTATAATGAGCAGTTTTATCAGTATTAGTAATTTAAAATTATCGTAACAACGTGAAAGAATCATTGCAAAACTTTCAGAACATAATCGGTTACATTTAATCTAAATAGATTTATTAAATTACAGTAATAATGTTTTTACCATGAATATTAATGTCAATATGTTTTATTCATAACTTTAAATTTATATATCAAACTTCTGTGTAACTTTCTGTACCAATAAAGCACCACTCAGGTACATTGAAATAGACAAACAAGAAAGAAGAGAACTACAATCACGAAACGTTGCAAATTAGTTGAATGATTTCAGTTTGGAGCCACTGCGCATAACCACACACCTTGAAGGGGCGCTGGGATCATTAAGTGTGCCCTATATTAACCGGTGCGTAGTGATAAATTCATAAACACATTGATCACATTCCGACTCTAGTAGGACTTCAGTATACGAAGAATGACAGGTAGACTCGTGAGAAGACATTTTGTACATTTAAACGAGTTATAGAGGGGCCTGATAATCGACATGAGAACAGCACGCTGGTAGACGCGCCATGTTTCTCTCTAAGGCAATTATTCGGAATATGCTGTCTAAATATGTTGGGAGTAATGGACACAACATGGTACTCACGGGTGGAAAACCAGGGCTGGAGTGTTATGTCGATGATATTCTTCAACACCAGACACTTTTCCTAAATGTCTTTCTGGGGGCAAATTATCAGCAAGGTAACGCTAGTCCCTATACAGATTGAATAGCTGAAGACTTTCTATGGCCGATTCAAATATTTCCATTGGCCAACCCGCTCCCCGAACTTGTCTTCTATACATGGTTTATGGGAGCAACTGAAACGTCAAATACTGCCGTGTCAATATGTATATGATTTGGAGGAGGCTATTTAAGATTTGGGACCTATGTGCTTCAAGATAACATACGACGTCTAATCTACTTAATGCCGGACTAAGTCGCGACATGTAATGCAGCAAAAAGGCGATCTATGAATTTGCTTTGAAGTTGAACTGTATTTATATAACTGTACACGCAATATTTGCTTAATTATCTTGATTTTTTTGGATCAAATGTTTCTCTCATTTGTATTATTACGTGTAATGGTTTTCCTTTTAATGCTAAGTTCCCTTGTTTGCGCGCTATTTTCAATATTCCTGAACGTGTACTTAATAACTCGAATAAATGTTGATTAATTCCATTTGAGATTTCTGAATTCATTTATATTTTCCATTTATATATTCGAATCAAACAAGATGTATTGATTCTTTTCCAATTTATTAAGTTACAATTGCAGAGGAGTTTAATAAAAGATTTATTAATAATTTACTGATTATCAATAATGAAACAGAAAAATACAAAAGATAAATGAATATCTAGTTGAGTGGACTATTCTACATTGATTTCATTCTTGAAATTCTGATTAAAACACTTAACTATCAGAATATTGGTTTCTTGAAAACCATCAATTCTGTCACAGCGTTGTACCCTGAGGTTATTTCACACTTTACGGGGAGACTGAAAGCTATGAATATTCGCCGCTGAAAATCACATTGTGGATCGACAATTAAAGAATGAAGGTGAAGCAATTAATATTCCTGTCAAATTTTGTAGATGTACTCGCTCTTTGCGGTTGTGTTTAGATCATATGTTTTAACGCTTACTAGAGCAAGCAAAATATCCATACGAGGACGAAAGCTATAATTACATGCTTAAGATGTCAAACACAGCAACAGGAAAAGGTTTGTAGGAAATTGATTAAATGGCTACAAATAACCATCGAAAGAGTAACGCGTACTTCAAAAGAATCTATCTTCAGATTTGACGACTGATAAACTACATTGAATAAAAAGTTATTTTACTATCAGTGACACACATAAACTTAAATCTTAAGTTATTCTACATTTTTGGAAAATTACTTATGAATGCTTTAATTTGAAGAAAATTTGAGTCGAAGTATAATTGTATATTAATATTTTTTTGGAAAAATATTATTATATCGTGCTGGATGTAAAAAAATATAAGATAATAAAATATTGAAATACTCGTTGTATTTTTGAATGACAGTTCCTATATTTAAAATTTTACCTAAATTTTAATTACTTTTATATCTTATGAAAATTTATGAAATAAAAGTATATCATTCTTCTAGACTTATAACAAACTGAAAAGATCTCCTATTCAAGAAATATTCAAACAATTTGAACAATATATATTCCTATTGTTTTAGATACGAAGATAATTTAATTATATAAGTTATTCAAAAATATTTAGTACCATTATAAGTGATTTAAAAATTTAAGAAAAATTATAATATTTATTTACTGTATTTCTGACTCAAAAAAGAAATTCCTATTGTAAACAAATTTGTATTGACTGATATTTCGAAATAAAATTGTCTCTTTCAACTTCATTTAATTCATAAAATACAACCCCAAATATAACGTGAAATATTTATTTTCATGCTGATTTCACCCAAATATTACCTACAATTAAATAAGCATACTGCGTATTCCCATTTGGAAATTAGAAATAAATCTTTTCTTTCAGAACATTCCAGCTGAACGTTTTTTTCACTATTGTAACTATTTTGTTCCACACAAATGTGTCAATTATATGTGTTTATCCTCCCATTATATTGCATCAAAATAAATTCGAGAATTTTGAGTAACCTTATCTTATAGTGGTTTACTCTCAAATGCTTGAAAAAGTTATATATAATTCTAACACTTGATAGGTCCATCTCTAGAGCGAGCGAAAAGCGAATTTATGGAAATGCACATCCTGCAGGCTGACATTCAGTAATGGTGCCTTCACCCAATGTCAATCTACGTTTAAACCTATGTCGAAAATTGTAAGGGTTCTGGAATTCTAGTACTCATGGTACACCTTTCACCTTTTTAATGATGTTATACATAATATGAATTTAATTTTTATCGCTGAAAAGTTATGGTCTACATTAAGAGCACGAAAATGAAACGTTGAAAATTGATTAAATCGTTTTGATTTCACTCTCTTATATATCTTTTTTGTAGAACTTTATCAGATACAAAAATTTCATTTTGATGCAAAAGAAATTTGAAAATAGCAATAAAAAATTTAACTTTCCATAGAAATATATAATTTACATTTGAAATTTTTATAAATGTTGGAGTTAACTTAAATGATAATGTATATTTATTAAGGTAATAATATTTATTTTTAAAATATTTTATGTTAATTCACTTATTAAGAATACATTTATTTATTTAAACGCTTAAATTCTGTTAGGAACATAATTTATTTTAAATTTGCCTTATTAATTTATGGATTAAATCGGCAATTTAATCTGCTTACTTAGAAATAAAGAATAACTATACTTCCAATCAGTTATTCTTATGTTAAATATATATATATCAATTATTCAATATTCTTATCATTATTCGTTATATCAATCATCTTATTCTTTATATCAATTATTCTTATGTATGTTAAATATTCCATTTGCGTTTGTTAATTATTTTCTAAAACGGCTTGAAATCATCTACATACATTTGTTTTATTGTCTATTATATAACTGCAGTTGATCAAAAATTAAAAAGGAAACTAATCGAAAATTAAAAAGTAATTAATCATAATTATGGACTGAGTATATATTTATTTTTATAATGTTTCATTATATCTGAACTATTTATAATAATATCAGTATTATTAAATTTATCTACAGTTCCTTATTAAAATGATTGTAATATTTTACCTCCCTTTCTAATTAAGGATATTTACACCATTAGTAATGGCTAGATTTTATTGGTTCCTTATGGATTTAGGTATTGAAAATATACATAGCTATTCAATTTTTTTTATTTTGAAAGCCAGGTTTTAATAAAATGTATTTCTTTTTTAATTAATTTCTTTATCACAATTGCTATTGTCTATAAAACACTGCTTTTTTTAAATGTTATAAATAATTTTACTGTTATATACTTGCAAGTCATTGCTATATTCCTAGAACTTAACCCATTTATTCTGTTACAAAATTTTTTTGAAGCTCTTATATTTTTTTTTATTTATTTAAATTAAGTTATATCGGTTGTTTTAAAATTAATCTAATAAATACAATTCTTAATTTTGTACTTTTTTAAATACCTTATATAATTCTATATTTAATTAGTATTATATGGCTAAATTTGTGATAAATTTTCAATATCGTAATGAATGAGTTTTTTAGTGTGTTAGTTATTATTTGATATATAACATATATATACATATATATATATATATATATATATATATATATATATAACTTGATTATATGATGCGTACAATACCTCATTATATATATATATATATAATACATTATTTTTGCCCACACGTGTCCTTTATTAATATATTATCATTTTCTAATCATATCATTCTTACAGGAAAAAAATTAGTTTTAAATATCTTATTTTATATCGTTTATTGAAATATTTATGTTTCTTCATGGATTGTTTTAATTTTTCTGCAACATAAAAGGAAAAGGATTAATGTACAAAAATAAACTTAGTACCCAAACGGGAGTTGATTAATTTTATAGTTCATTTTCATTTAACTTAAAATTTCTAAGATGTACATAATTTTACAATTCCCTTTGTGCTGTGGGATTTTCAAAAAAAAGTTGTTTGCAAGAACGTTTTCCTTCTGAAATGTATTTATAGTTCTAAAATATAAGTGCAAGGATGTATTTTGATCCTGTAACTGCTTTTCTTCATAAATGCCAGTAGAAGTCGTTGCATTTATTTCGCAAAATGTTGTTGCATTTATTTTGCAGGAGGTACGAGATTATTATTCGTAGTAGAAGTTCTAGAAATTAGTAGGGGTGCTTCAATGTATTTAGAGGAACGTAGAGCTACATATGCTTAAATATTTTCTTCGTTTTGTTATTCCTTTTATTTTATAATATGAATGCTCAAGAATTTGAAATTAAGTTGTTGTTCTGTCTCGATACATGCTAGAAATTTGGACATTTGAAGTGAATTAGGAGAGATAATAATAACAAGTCTTATAACCTATAAGTATTTTCTTAGATCATTTATAGAATCCTTTTTTTCGAATATTTGAATTAAGTACTTCTGGTATACTTGATGAGATATTAGATGCATTTCATACAATCATTTTTTATTAGAAATACTTATACCTGAAAGTTAAATTCTATCTACTCGTAAAAGGAAACAAGTATACTACACTGAAATGCCAGTGAATTAGAGATATTTGATTAAGATGTTGCTTCTCTGAACTTGATAATAGCTGTCATATTTCGTAGCATGCATTCAACTAATATATGGAAAATTTCCAGAAATATAATATGCCAAACGTATCCACGACGTTACCATAAATCAATTAAGCATGTTCATGGAACTTGAAATGTTCCTACACTGTTTACCTGTTTCTCTGAAACGTCCTTAACTGATTTATATTTAATGTTCTTGGTGACCTTAAGGAATTATCAGTGAACTTGATAATAACCATTTAATACCAATGACAAGAATAGTTCATCCGCTGATACTTTCATTTAAATTCTTATATATATATATAACTTTAATTCATAGTGTAATGCGATCAATAACTTTCTAGCTTTTGCATTCTCATTTAAAGTCGTATTAAACAATGTGCAGCTATAAAGAAATGACACCATTAAAAACTGTAGTTATTATCATCCCAACTGGATAAATTGGTAACATAGTAAATAGATCAAAGAAAACTATATTGTACTGCCAATAAACTAATTTAATTAATATTCAATTTCAGAAGGTTTAGAAAGATTCATATAAGAGACATATACAAACAGCTTGTGCATTCAATTTATTAAATCTATTCATTACACCTCTATTATTAATCTAATTTATATAAGCCGCATTTCATCCATTAGTAAAAACTTTGCATTCAAGCAATATCACATAAAACATGCCTAAGTATTGGTGAAATTAAAATTGTGATTGAGCCATAAAATAATGTGTATGAATTTTTTATGAAATAAATGCTCATTAATTACAGAAAGACTTAGGGAGACAATTTGAAACGGAAAATAAATACGTTTTCTCTCAATTACTTTTCAATGATTCAATGGGAAAATGAACCTATCCATTTAGTACAATATAGAATATCTAACAAAGTAATCCTTGTTTCCTGATTTGAAAAAGCTATAGTTTTTTGAGTTAAGCCATTTTTTACTTTAAATCTGCATTATATAAAAGTTACGCTGACAAGTTAGATTAAACATATTAAATTTAGTAGACGATTATAGAAAGAAACAATTTTGCATGCATGATTCACAGACCCATACACAATTTTGTCTGTAAATGGTACTTATTCTTGTCTATTTATGCAACTGTAATTTATCTATTTTGCAACTGCAATTCATTCTTGCTCGCTGTAATTTGTCTCTAGATTCCTTCAATATAAATATTAGACTATATAATTTTTAGCAAATAAACTAAATTATCTTACACATATTATTTAGATGTGTTAGTATGGAGGATAAATTTGTAACACTATAGCATGATATTTATAATAATACGAATAAAATACATTTTAAATCTGTTGAAGTGAAATCAAAGCTAAAACTGTTTGCTTAGAGATTTCTTTTTTAGAAAAATCTTCTTTTATCTTAAACTTTTGCAATGAAGTGAAGATTAGGACCAATAAGATTTGAATTAGTGTCTATAAAATGTGTATATACTACTGAAATTATTTTTTAAAACTAAGGAGCAATATTCTTGTAATACATATTTAAGTTTACCATTTAAATTTTTTTAAGAAAAAATACACATAAAGAAATGTAGTAAACTGAATATAAAAATTAGGGTTTCTGTTTCATGCAATTGAGTAATACCTCTGTTACAATACCTTAGACATTTTGAAGAAACAATAATCAGAATTTTATTCCATATACTCTTACATTTAGAGCACTCTCCAAATAATATGCATTAATAGCCAAAGTATTTTCATTAGCTGAAGAGTATAAAATAATTAAATATGAATCAAATTACTTGTATTCATATGTGGTTTGATATTTTGATTCATTTTGCATAAATTCAATTAAATTAGGTTTTTATTTTCTTATTTGATTACAAAATAAGTTTGCATTGATAGTTTGAACAAGTACTGTATATAATGAAAATATTTTAATTCATTTACATATTTTCTGAAAAGAAATTAAGAATTGAAAAGAAAATTATTTTCATTTTTCCCTTTTTCTGCAAATAATTTCTTTTTCATAGCAAATTCTATTAATTAAAGTTAATAATAGAATTTTCAAAGTTATTAATACAATAGCACATTACAAACTTTGATATATTACATTATTTCCCAAAATATTTCATAGTAACTTTCCATAAATACATAATCATTAGCAATAGAAAACTTTCATTAAAGTGTTGTGTTACTTTAATATAGTAGCAATTAAAAATTCTAAGATATGTTTTTCAAAATTTTTAGTATGTTTTATTTTAGAATTTTTATAACGTCTTATTTTACATTAATGCTTAAATTACGTTTTCAATATTTATAGATATCTGGGTTATTTTATGTTTATTTTATTATCATTTTATTTCTTAATTAAATACCTTCGAATATTTTCATTTTATTATTTCAAATTCGTACTGTATGCTAGGTTTTGCACTGTTTTCAATCGATCTATGTTTTAGGTTTTCATTCATATATCCTGTATCGTATTATTTCAAAAACATATCTTAAACACGAAACGAAAGTCATAGGTCGAGCAATTTTAAATATAAGTGATTATGGTTACTTATAATGCATACCTTATCTCATAAGTTAACATTTTTAAAACTTTGAAGATAACAAAATTAAAATTCAGTCAAGAGCTTCTAAAAATTCAAATGTAAAATTTATGTTATTAAAGACTGTATTAATAATAGTTCTATAATAGAATCAAAATGATTAAAATTAGTTCACCTTTCAAAACCATCTAAAATTGATAATTTTACAATAAACCTTTTTAATTTTTAACTGTAAAGTGAAACATGAATGTATTTTTATATGATTCTTTTGCTTCATCGATATTAGATTTTACTCATATCTTAATAGTTCTAAGTTTTGATGTAAGGAATTTATTACTTATGAACCACAAAAGGAACTAATATGCTCAATAAAAAATAAATGGTAGTAGCTTCAATGTGTGACCGATGTAAAATAATTTACATAAGTATTAATTATTATTTATAAATAATGTTTCAAAATGATAAATGTATATGATAAATGAGTATAATCTCCTTATAACGTAAGGTACAGCATTTTTGATAAAATTCCAACGTTTACGACTTTTCCGTTAAGGGATAGGATATTTTCAAAACGATTTTTAAATATGTATCGCACATGATTTGTAGTTCACCTTATGAATTTTTAAAACAGATTTTTTTCAATATTTTTACATACGAGTATATCATGAAAATACTTTTTACGCTTCGCAGATTTCATATTTGTAGGTCAAAACAGTGGAGATTGAAAAATGAGCATTCCATAAAAAATACGTTTTATCAAGGTTTCTTTTTTTTTCATAGAAACTTGGCATTTTTCTTTTATCTTCTATTTCTATTAACAGGTATGGATATTTCTCTGTTCCAAGAACAATATATTTTTTCGTGAAAAAAATAGCATTTTTAATTAAAAAATGCAATTACGTTTAGACTAATGATGTTAGGAAAGTTATATTTTCTTTCATCATATAATTCGTATTAATATATAAATTTTCATTTGATGTAAAAATTAGATAAATTTGAGAATATGCATTTACATTTACTGCGCATTTAGTTAAAAGTGTATAGTAATGCTCTAGTATTATTGCAATTGCAATAACGAAGTGAAAACGTTTTCCGAATTAAAAAAGTTAAGAAAAACCAAATTGGAACTTTATTGTAATTGATTTGATAATCTTACAATGTTATTAAGCAAATTGTGAATACTTTTTCAGAAAACCAGAGAAAAATCTCATTAATTTCATACAGGGTGTATGTACCTCTTTCCCCTCAAAACTACTAATATATTAATACATTTGTATTTTCCCAAATAGTCCAGAACCTTTTTTAGAAAAATTCTGACTTCGGAATTTATTACTTTCAAAGTGCTTCTTACTTCAGAAAGTTACCTAATTTAATTACTTGTTTCATCTATTTAAAGTATAACACATACTAATGTATTTCTTGGAAGAACTGGTTAGAAAAGGATTTCCGTTCTATACCATCTAAATGTGTGTGTCTCTTAAATTTTAAGTAAGTAAATATTAATAAGTTTTTATAATGGTTAATTCCGTAAATGCAAAAAATATCCACAGTATTAAACGAAATTTTTGCTTTAATATGAACAGTAACTTTTTTTTTAAAAAAAAAACATTATCACATAAAAAATTAAACATTAATATGAACTATACATTTAATATATGCAATAATAATAATCGAGACTGATTTGACCGTTCATAATTTTTTAAAAGTAAAAGAAATGCTTATTATAAGAATTTATTTTCTTTATTACACTTATATTGTATTTTGAAATTCTTATGTAAGAAGTTATCTTGTCTTTGTATCAAAAAATTAATTTAACCAAGAAAAAAGCAACATTACGTATAAAGTTTTCAAGAATTTTACAATTCAATATGTGATTCTTTGTAACATTCTCTGTGGGGTAAGTTGCGTAAAGACTTGCAATGTTTAAGATACAAATAATAAATAACTTCAAATTTATAACTTCTGATATTGCATAACATATCTGTAACATAAACCTTTCTCTAAGTACTTTCTTTTCTTAATATTTTGAACTACTAAATACTTCTAAATTTCCTAATATCATGTTATTACATTTACGATGAAACAAGAGAACCATCATTCTTCTTATTACTAAATATTCATCGAATATGAATGGTATGACTTCTGATATAAATGTAGTTTCAATTTTAAGTAAACATATTTCTTTCATTTGAATATATTTGTAGAAGTTTTGAAAATTACTAAGTAATCTTATTAACTTTCATTCATTTTTGCTTAGAAGTTTATACCAATTTTACAACAAAAATAATACACTTCATACACAATGTCGAATAAATTGCCTCTAATTAAATCATTTATTTGCTATTGAATTTTTTATCAAAACAATTACATTATGTAATGTGATTGAATAATAGCAATAGAAAATTTTGGGGAAAAGAAACTGTAAGCGTAAACGTACGATCTTATGTAGAAATTGACAGACATCTCGATTAAATCACCTTTCCTTATTCCATGACTTAAGTAGGTTAATGTATCCAATAGAAATCTAATATTAACATGTCACAGGAAAGTTACAGTTACATAGAGTATTATGAGGAATGGAAGAGGATGAATACGTATCCATATGAAATGTGGATAGTAGTTGTCATATAAGGGAGGATGATCGTGTAATTAACATGCCTGTCAGCTTCCATAGAGATCTTCGACATGTTACGGCCATTTGTTGCATATATTAATTGGAATGAATTAATATAGCGATCCTTATTTATAATATTGTTTTAATTATTTAACTGCATAAGTGTGCGTATTAGTAACGGAAGTTAAGTTAGGTTTATGAATTTCGAATATATCATTGTGAGCACAGAATAAGTAACCTATAGTTTAATAGCTCAAAATACAGTTTTCTATTTTAATCAAGAATTTACTTTTCTTACTTATATTGATATTTCATAATATCTCAAATATCCAAAATTTGTCAATTCATTTATTTGTGCTTTCTACATTAATTTTTGTAAGAAATTGTTTTCAACAAAATAACTTTTGAATAACTGATTTTTAATGTCGTAGCGTTCTTCTAAGAAACGTGACATACGAGTTGAATTATTGTATCAAGTAGTATTTTAACCAGAGTAGTTTTTGTAACATGTTTTATATTTGTTTACTTAACAATAAGAACAAAGGAATATAAAATCATAAATAAAATATTAATTACAAGATCTAAATAAGAATAAAATTATAAATTATTTAATGTATTTCATTTCGCTGGATTAATAATATTTCTATTCAATCAAAGCTCATTTCTAATAAAACGTTTGACATTTTTGTGAAATATAACTTCAGTTATTATATTTATAACACCTAATTTTGAAAATTTATAAATTATAAATTAGATGACTTAGAAATTATGAATTTTATGAGATCAGATTTCTTGAAATAGGTTTGATTTCATTATATCTAAATATGAATTTGTAAATTATATACGCGTCTTAGAAGTTTTAAAATTTTTAATTTTATTCAATACGTTAGTATTTCAAAATGTGTACATTTCTTTTTTCATATATATATATATATATATATATACACATGTAATATTAACTTTATTAATTATACATTATTACTTAATTTTATTACACTTGGATAAAAACGATGCATATTATTATTTCTGTACTTTCATAAGCTAATTTTGTTTCATTCGTATCGATTTACTTAACCTCTTCATCCTTAAGAATATGTTGACTTAGTCTCTGAAGAACTTTCAATAAAAAAAATTGAATATATGTTAAAATGAGATTTATTGCAATATAAAATTGAATTTATTTTATCTAATTTATCAACTGAATAAATATTTAAGCAGACTTTTGATTTGAAATAGTAACAGCAAATCGCCATTTTTCTTAATCTTATCAATAGGTGAATTAGAAGTTTTTAAGTTTTTCTTAATAAAAAGCTACGTATACTCATCCAAACTGACATCAGCACTGAAATTTTTTTTTCTGTTTATTATCTTTATTTTTTCCATCATTTTCCAAATTCCTCACTAAATCTAACGTTGAAATCAATTGGACAAAGTTGAATTTTTGATCAAGCAATATCTACCAGCCCTTTATCATTTAAACGCCAGTTTCAATAAAAATACAAACAAAATTGCAATTGTTTAATTGAAGATTTTGAGGATAAAACTTTTGGAAGATAATATAAAATTCGTAAATATGTATATTTGCAATTTGAATCATTTTTCTGCAGCGTAGAAGCATTATTAATCTTGATTAATAGTTAATTTTAAATGGTTGCAAAAAACTCACTGAAAAGTAGAAAACTTATCATTCATAAAATTTCCAGCAAAAATGAATCTTTTAATTTAGTAAAGGTATGTAAATAAATTTTATATGGATTCAAATGTAAATCGTTACATTATTTTATAATTCATTTATAGGTTTTTTCAACTTTATAAATTTAATAAATGACGAAATTTTAAACTATAAATCTGAACAATAGCGAGTAAGTCTATTTGATAAGTTATCAATGTGTATTCAATTGTAGAATGAGTATTTTAACATGAAATGCTCTCTATAAAACTCAAATACAATATAATGTTATTAAATAATGTAATGACAAAGTGAAAAAAATAAATATGTTAATTTATTTGTTAAAATGCATAGCCGGATTCTTAAGCTGTTCAAGTGACTTTTATCATCATTCGAATCCTATTCAATAATAATGGAATTATACCTGAAACCTTGAAAAACAGAATAATTTATTTTAAATATTTCTGAACATATTATGTTTCAGAAGGATTTACTGTAATGGAAATATTTTGCAGCAATTCAATATTCAAAAAGATTGAACTTTAAATACAAGTAGATTTCTTTTTTTTTATTAACCCCTCTCCCCAAAAGAAGGAAGAAAAGTATTTATTACACGCAAAAACAATAAAACTTGATGATATCATTTTACGTTTTAATTTCATTGAGTCACCTACAAATAACAATCAATCTTGCTTATTTCTTAGAATATTACAACACCTTCCCATTGGGAATAAGTAGGGGAAAAAAGAAATAGACTTAGTTATAAGCTTAATATCCAACAGGGTGCACTTAACTCATGATTCGGACTAATTTAACTTAAGACTCCCAAGACATACATGCATTTGCAATTCCCTATCTGCTTTAATGCGTTTCTTTGGAGGTAATTTCCAGGAGGTCTTTTTATTCAATGGTTGCAAAATATCACACTGGGAAGTACTTTCCCTCTCCAGAATTCTTGGTAAAGGCCTTTAGTCGATGCCAAGGAAATTATTTTGCGAGATTGTGTTTCATGAATTTTGAAAGAGGAACGTGTGTGAGGACATTATCTGAAATCGATGTTGTAGAGGTTTGTACGCATTATTCGATGGATTTGAAGAGGGAACAGATAGAGGATTGGGAAGTTCTTTGATTATTCATTTACCCGAACAATCTCCAAAATAAAATTTTGGGAGTCATGTTAAGGTTTCTGGCAATTTCAAAAGAGAAGAAAGAAATATGATAAAGGTGCGAAAAATAATTATAATCTTTCTCAAAATATACGTAACATACGATAAAATAAATTTATACAAATAGTCGAAAAATTATAATTCCCACGGCACTAAAAAGAAAAAAAAAAGGTCAAATATTGAAACTTAGATTATTACAATAGTATACTTAAAATATTATTCAAAAATAAGTAAAAATAATGCTTAAATAAACAATAATTAAAAAATACAATTATAAACAATTTATTATATATATGTATAATTTTCAGTTTTTAAATAGTGTTTAAGACAAAAATAAATTTAAAAGTGAATTTTTTGAAAGTTACTAAATTATAAAATATAATTAATGAACTTTAATCTAAATTATTGTTAAGTAGGATGTTCTTATAAAATATTAAAATTTCTAGAAAAATTATTTCTCCAGTTGTAAGTATTACGTAAATTTGGTTATTTAATCTCATGTATAAGTATTTATATTCAAGAACATTACTCAATTATTAGAGTATATATAAATGTATATATGCATGCATACATAAAAAATATATATATATATAAAAAAAACAATAATGTACTATATAATAAAGAGAGAAAAACAAAATATTTCATATTCTGTAATTATAATAACTTCTGAAACAACACAAAAATACATAATTCTAAGAAACATTTTATAAATATTTTAAGAGAGATAAAGAAATAAATTTCTAGGTGAGTTGGTACCCTATATATCTTCAAAAAATCGATTTTCACATTTTGATGCTTCTAAAATCTCCAATTCAAGACCTTTCCAATGATATAATATATTTGCTAATATTCGAATAATAAGTATGTTAGTTTTTATTTTGAATAAAAAGAGTTACACATCAGCTGGCGTGCCACGCCCACTTCTGTAGTGAAAAATGTAAACATTGGCCTTTTAAATCTGGGATGTAGTTATGTGCAAAGCCTCACATTATTTTAATAAACATTTCGCTCAGAGCAACAAGATAACTGTAATAGTGATTGAAGGTTTGCTTACTATTCTCGCGTGCGAATTCGTTTATGCTTTGCTGAACGTTGTGAGATTTTAAATCATAGTTTTTTATACATTCTTTGCTGAACTATATTCAGTGTCAGTTGAGTATTTTGGTTTCTCTAGAAATATTGAAACTTAAAGTATGTCAAGATCACGTAAAATCTTCAAAAAACGTAAAATAACTTTCTTCAAAGGTAGAAATATTACTTCTAGTAGTATCTCTACATTGGATGCTGATGTAAGTAACAATGATATAAAAACTGATATTAAAAATTGTTGGGCGAAAGAAAGAAAAATTCCCGATTTAAATGCGAGTTTTTCTACATTTGAAGGAAATATAGGTATTATTAATGCTATAATGAATTTAAATATACTTTCGTTTGTATTCAAGAATGATGTGTGGTGTAAAAAATGTGACAATGGCATGGATATGCAAGTTTTGAAAAATAACTCTGGACTGGCTATTTCTTTCGTTTTGAAATGCTGTGTTTGCCCGTATCGTGTTTAATTTTCTTCATCAGACTATCATAAAGGAACCAAAATAGCAACTGTAAATACCAAGTATGTATATGCAATGCGTTCCATTGGAAGAGGTGCAGAAGCTGGATGAATGTTTTGTGCACTTATGAATCTGCCTCAGCCACCAACAAGATTTGCTTCATACAACAAGATACTTTTAAATGCTGTAAAGCTTGTTTCTGAGGGAACAATGCAAAAGGCTACGCTGGAAGCTATTTTGGAAAATGGAAGCAATGATAATATTGCAGTTGCAGTAGATGGAACTTGGCAAAAGCGAGGTTATTCGTCTCTAAATGGTGTGGTTACTGTGACCAGCATTGACGCTGGGAAAGTCATTGAAGAGGAAATTTTATCCAAGTATTGTATGTGCAGCAATAAGGTTTCTCATATAAAAGACTGTGAGCGCAATTCTGAAGGTTCTAGTGGGTCGATGGCAGTTGAGGGTGCTTCGAGAATATTTCAACGTTCATTGACATTGCACGATGCACGTTATGTCATATATTTAGGGGATGGCGACTCCAAATCATTTGCTGCCATCAAAAAAGAAAATATCTATGGAGATTAATACCCCATCGAAAGCACAAAGGAAGGGGAAATTTTTATCTGACGGTAAACGTTTATGTGGCAAAAACCACCTAACTGAACACGAAATAGATAAATTGCAAACTTATTACGGGTTAGCTATCCTGAGGAATCTGAACAGTGTTCACAGTATGCGACAAGCTATCTGGGGATTTTTCTGCACAAACTGTCGACAGATGAATATCCTCAAAATGGATTTTGTCCCGCTGGCAAAGAATCATTGTGTGGATATAAAAAGGATGAAGCAACAGGAAAGACTTACATACATAAGAACAGTCTTCCTGTTGCTGTCATAGAATCTATGCGTCCAATATTTAAAAACCTTTCACACCCTGATCTTTTAAAAAAGTGTTTGCATGTCAATACACAGAACCCGAATGAAAACTTTCATAATGTCGTGTGGTCACGTGTTCCCAAATCTACATTTGTCCACATTGAAACACTTTCACTTGGTGTTTATGATGCTGTATGCTCCTTTAATAATGATAATGCATCCAAGCTGGCTATTCTGGAAAAATTGGGTATAAAACCAGGGGAGTATGCTATAAATGCTATGAAATGCCTCGACAGAGAAAAACTGCGAAAAGCTATTTATGCCTTTTCTGGACAATCAAAGTAAAAGAGAGTAGAAAAAAGACTTAAAAGAAAAAGGTATGTAAACAGCATTAACAAAAATTCAACTAATATAGACTATGGAGCAGGACTTTTTTAACCAGGTAAGATTTTGTATTAAAAATCCAGTTTTCTAAAAATGATATTTTTTAAACTGCGTGTACCTTTTTCTCTAAATCTACTGTATCCATTCTTTTGAAATTTTTACATTATATTTCTGATATGTTATTCTATACACCGAAGTGAAATTTTTGTAATATTCTTAAAAACATCAGATATAGAGCAGATATCGTAACAAAAAGCTACTATTTTTCATAAATTCATTGTGATGTTCAGTAAAAAATTTCTTAAAAAAAACTTAGCAATAAATTCTTAAAGTTTCACTTCAATACAAATATAATTATTTAAATAATGTGAAAATAAAATTTTGACTTTATATGTCTAGTAGTTTCTGAGAAAAAGGTATATAAAAATTTACAATTTAACATTGTCAGTATAGGGGGTACCGACTTCCCTTAAGGATTAGGAATAAGTAAAGAAACAATAAGAAACTGCAAGACATAATACCAGGGTAATTAGTAATAGATATGAAATGAAATGAGACATGATAATAGTTTCTTAATAAAAGGTCTTTTTTTACAGTTATTTAACTTTAAATATATATTTAGAAATATATTATATAACTGTTTACTTAGAACTATCAAATTATTTAGTATGCTTATAAATTAATAAAAAGATTTATTTTTTGTTACTTCTGCGAAGGCTGATTATCCTATTTTTTTTTTTAAAAAAAAAGGAAAAAGAGATAATTTTAAAGGTTTTTCCAATTATATATATATATATATATATATATATGTATATATAATTGGAAAAACCTTTAAAATCCTAAAAATCCTTAAAATCTAACCGGTCCTCAGTCCGATATTGCTTTTTGACTTGCTGGGTTCCATATTTTCATTTATTTTTCTTTCATTATAACATTTCTTTCTGGATTTTTGTATTTTAAATATTTTAAATTATTTTTTCATAAATTTTCAGTATATATATATATATATATATAAAACAAAAATTTCTTTCTTTACCTTTTAATTTTTTTTTTTTTGATATTTTAATTGTCTTTTATTTTCAATAATGCATTTTTTTGTTGTTATTTATATTGATTTGGGGTTAGTTTATGCTGTCATTTCTTCTGCATTTTTTATTGATAATTTTGTACAATTTCATTTTAGCTTGTTTACTTTTCTGAAAAAATTGTTTAATTTTTCAGGAGATGGTGACTCATTATTATCATATATTATGACTCATTATATCATAGGTGATGGTGACTCATTATTATATACCGTTTATTTATTCCTGTGTCATTTGTATGATTTTCTTTATCTTTATAAATGTAAATTTGCTTATTTTCGTGTTTGAATAATTTTTAATTCTTGCTTTCTCCATAAATAATTTTAAATTAATAATATTTTATTTATAAAATATTTAAATCAATCAAACAATAACGCAGATTTTGCTTTTAATATAATATAGGTGGAAAGTTATAAGTATATTTACGTATGTTCTCGAATCTGCTGGAATGATGTGTTTTTAAGGTTAAGATTTTATTGATGGAAATATTATGTTGCTGTGTAGGTTAAAATATTAATATTGTAAATAATATTTCGAAGATATATATATATATATATATATATATATATATAAACAACTACTCTTGAAAACTTTTTTATTAATATAAAATTTATAACTGTGTGCCTTGAAACAATTAGTAGTAAATTTTAGTATAATTTCCAAATGTATATCAAATTATTTTGTTTCACATTTATTCTACTTTTAGTTTGAATGAAATTTAAATATGTATGATTAAAAGTAAATACGAATATTTCTGAAGTCATATTATAATTCCAAAAAGTAGATCATCAAATATATGTATTTATATATAAATACACGCAAACAAACACACACACACAGACATATATATATTGTGTTGCTGAGGAACTCCTAAAGCATTTCCATTTACATAGAATATAACAAGCTTTCGAGAAATATACAGATAAAGAATCGAATTAATTTTTTTTTGTTTTCTCACACTGTTTATAATGTTTTCTTTTTCTTTGTTTGTAATAAGATTTCCCCCCATTTTTTGTATTTCTTTATTTAAAATGTGTCAAACAGAAACAAAAGCATGCATTTTAAAAATACCTGGAGTTTCTCCATCTACAAGTTTTTGGAGATTGCTTTTTATGTTGTAAAAATTTCAGGATATGTTTACTAAGCAGTAATGACTCTCGGTGTTTCACTTACTTCGTAGTTAGATGTGCGCAACTGTCTCTTGCACTGTTTAATGGTACTTTAGTCCACTGCGCTTTGCATACGTTATGTAATGTTCGAATCAATCTGTTCTGTATAGAAATGCTAAAATTCAACGACTGTCTTCTATCACTTAGCGCAAATTTCATAAATTATTATTTTATTTTCCAGTTAAACCCAAATATTATTTTTCATATTCTATTAAAAAACAGCGAATATTTTTGGTTTGTTATTCGGAAGGAATTTGAAGATTTTTCCAATACTCCTCTACATTGCGCTCACATTTATTAGAAGAAACTGTAAGTGCTCAACATACTAAAGATAATTTGGATTTGATTTATGAAGATTTATTATCATATTAAAAACAGATAATAAATCTTGAACAGGAATCAGATATCATTTTTGAATAGTAACTTGATATTGGCGACCATCAGTAGTCTTGTTATTAATAAACTTCTCATTTAATAGCTGTGAAGGCAAATTCCGAGGAAGTCAAATAGCAGATACTAATTATCTATACTCACCCATAACTTGTACAAGCAAAACATAATATTGTGCATTGAAACTCTAAAATTTGAAATCAATTAAAAAGTAATGGGATTTTAAAATTGCTAATTCTACCATTAGAATCCATACCTCGACAAAAAAAAGGATCTAATGAGGTTAAATAATTTTATCAGTTTTAGCTATTTTAATACATTTACTTTGAAATGTTCACAAATGTGTAAACATTTGAATAAAAATTTGATTATGTTTTGCTACTAATACCTTATAAAAATTAAAATGTTTTACTAAGTATATCGTTATTAATGAAAATCATTCCATTAATAATTCTTCTTGTAATAAAGTAATATATTTATAGTTGTATTTTCATTTGTTTTTTGTACCTTCTTTATTTCAATTTGATATTAGAAAACACAATAAATATATGAATCGTTAATAATTGTAATACATAATCTAGTAATGGCTGTACATTTTCTATAACGAGTTTTAAATAAGTTGATTTTGTTTCTCGATAAAAAAAAAATCGTTTATTTACTATTTTTATCGACCTTTACTAAATCACCACACAGTGTATGCATTCCTCTGTTGGAAATTTCCCTTATAATCGAGCCTTTTATAGGATATTACTTGACCACTATGCCGAAATTTATAAAATTTCACCCTTAAATTATATGTGCATTTCTCTTACAATGCCCTTTACAAGCTCGACTTTCATGAATTGGTTGAAAAGTATTCCTTTCAAAATATGCCGCATAACTTTCTATTTACCACACAATAGTGGGGAGGAAAAGATGTATGGGCAAGAATTTTCTGAAATATTTAATAATACCAAATAATCTGAACCTAGCAAAGGTATAGAAAGAAAATACAAAGGAACTCTTCTATAAGCTGTCAAAATGATAGCATCACTGAAAAGCGAAGGATTCAATTTTATGGGCCATTTCACTGGACAAACCATCTTTTTTTTCCCTCAGTATAACCGACCTCCTTATCCTCAGGCAAATAGACGATAAAATATAAAGAAAAATATAAGGAAAAGTACTTCGTATTGCTTCAATGAAGAGTAAGGATTTTTTTTTTCATTTCAATACATTTTACTCAAGCAGATTTAACAGATTCTCAATATATCATTGCACCTCTTTGGAAACGATATATTTCTGTCGCATCTCAGATTCCCCATAATGTACTTTTTTGAAAACTATCTGCCCGTGCAGTCTACCGAAGTGAAAGCAATTTTTTTATATTGCGTATCAAATAAAGAATATCTAAATAAGAAAGTGCTATACTGTTTTCCAATGTCCATCCGTTTTCATAAATAGGTGAAGATCCAGACAAAAAAATTCAATATACCTTTGTATAAGGCCAAATAATAACATTTTCAGAATTTTCGGAGTAAAAAAAGACATTTACATTAAGAAAAAAAATATTTTCAACAACAATACTGCATATTATTTTAATGTACAATAAATTGTACAAAATATTACAAAACTACTTAGAAAAAAATCTTTCGAACTATAAATATTCGTTGAAATATTCTATAATTTAAACCTACCTTTCTAAACTGAGCAATCTATACTTTTCTGTAATATAAAAGACAACTAAATTTATAATTTTATGAAAGCACATAAAACGATATATATATATATATATATATATATATATATAATTAAAATGAATAAAATTACTCAGTAACCAAAAGTTAAAACTAAGCATTCTTTTAACTAATAAATTAAATTTAGAAATAATGTTTTATGATATAGAAAATAAATGAAAAATATAACATTTGAATTGCATATTACCGCGGTAAAAAAAAGAAAAACTACACAAAAAAATAAGTAAGATGCATATTAAATACCGGAAAGTAAACCAGAAGAAAAGGCAAGAGTATAAAATGTATATCATGAATAAGTACAGAGTAGCATGAAAACAAGTGAGAGAAAAAAAGTAAATATATATATATATATATGCATTTCATCCCAAATCCGGTCGTCATAGAATAATTATAGAATCCTTATATTAAAGATGCTGTCTGTCAATAATAGAGAGCCACACAAAAGAACTTTGTAACTTGCAGTTTTTATCCATTTTCATTAGCATAGTAATAATTAAGCGATTCTTTACAAAACGCTATAGTACACTACATGCTACAAGCTCCAAGACAAATTTGAATAGCAGAATTATAATTTTTACCGATTATGTTTTTCAAATCATTTACGAAAACAGTTATAGCAAGCGATTCATTTAATCAAATATATTCCCCAAACAAACGATTTGGCTTTTAAAAATCAAATTACTGAATTAAATATTAAAATTAAGAAAACGATAAGATTAGAATCTTTACAAATGTCGTTACAAGGGTAGAAATATATTCATTAAAATTATATTACATATCTTCTTACATTACATCATTATAATAAATTTAGTTATAAAGGCTAAAATTGCTCGTCAGAAGAAATTCAAAACCAAGAATGGTTTGTTTCACACTATCCTCAGAGAAATTATCCAGTGCATCAAAATCCATTTCCTCAATCATAACAAAAGCCCTATTATAAAAAAAATAATAAACGTAAGCCTTATCATCCCCAAGGACAAATGAGGACTTAATCACACAAATATGAATCATTTGATCAGAATAAGCATGAAGGTGCCATCCAGGACCATCTAGTCGTTCTGACTATTGTACACATGATTACTGAGTCAGTCAGAACAATAAACATATAGAAAATTCTACACTATAGGAAGATAAGAAGCAATTATAGCCATTACTGTTTGTCGAGACTATTTCATTATAAATTGAATATGATCTCATTACTCTTCAAAGTGTTTGTGAGGCTAAATCAAATGTATCAATAATTCCGCATAAGTTTTTGCTCCTAATTAAATACAGAAAAAATACCTTCCGAAGGATACCAAACTTCAATTCGTCAAACTTCTAGTTCTATTCTGAATTATTTAACTATTGAAGTCAAGATGTAGATGGGAGAAGTTGAAAAGGTTACAAAATTATTAGCTATTAAAAATAATATTCCATATTGTTTACTTTTCCATTACAATTATATATTCCTAATTACCATGTTATACAATATGGATAAATTTTCAGTGAAAATTTTCAAATTAAATGTGTTGTTAGTTTCTTTGGGTCTGTTTAAGTACAATACAAAAAAGTGTGAAAGGTTGTATGAGGAAGGATTTCGAACTTCGAAAAGAGAGTATTAGTTGTCAACTGTTGGCTCGGAAAAACGAATTGTGTCTGTGGGTGAAAATTCGCAATGGAATTCAAAAGCAATTTAACAATGGAATATTGAAATGAAAAGTTTAGATTCTTTCTAGGCAATTTATCACTTATTTTTTCAGATGAACGCTCCAACTTGGGTTGTGTTAGACTTGAGCCTCAAAAATTTGTATTCTCTTTTGAAATGTCAGTGTCCTTACCCCCATATCGTACTTCACAACAGAAAGATAAAATAATTGAGACTCACATAAAGGAACTTTAAGAAACAAATATCATTAAACAATCACATAGTCCCTATGTTGCTGCTCTAACATTAGTTATGAGCAAAGATGAAGGTAACAAGACACGAATGTGCATTGATTACAGAAAATTAAATCAAATTTCTAAAACAGATTAAGAACCCATTAAAGGAATAGATGCCTTATTAGATTAGTTAACGAAACCTCAATATTTATTTACATTATATTTCACATGAGAGTATTAGCACATTAAATTTAATGATAGTGATACTGAAAAATAAGCTTTCATAATAAGTTTTGTACTATATGAATAAATAGCTGAGGCTATCTTTGAGTTCGAAAAATGCTCCAATATTTTCCAGAGAACTGTTAATCATATTTTAAATAAGTATCACATAAATATAGCACTAATGTATATTGATATTATTATAATATATTCAGATTGTTTGGAGGAACATGTCTAATATCTCTGAAAAAAATTTATCAGTGAAAAAGGGAACAGGAAGTTCTAAAAGATAGGTATCTTTAAAGTTGTTCAATTTTCTTTAAGAAAATAACTACTTGGAAACACTCATAATGATTTTGGACCTCCAGGGGTTAAGAAAATGCTAAGTTTAATATAAACACAATATTAGTGGACATATATAATTAAAGACTTTAGTGATTGTGCTGAACATTGCGAAATTTTCCAGTTTAATAAAAAAAAGTCTCATCAAAAATTGTTTAGACACAAGAGTAGCCTCCCTCAGAATAACTTTTGAAATGCTCGTTGCTGATAACGTACGTGAGCTGAATTATTACAATTTCAATAAACAATATTTACATGTTATCATCGAACATGCGAAAGGATACGTATGATTTTTCCCATCTAAAAATGTTACAAGGGAAACATATACTAACTGTTTAAAACGTATTTCCAACATTCAGGACCCAAAAATCTAATTAAGTGATTGGGGAATAGTGCTTTCACTTCATCAAGATTTAAAAAAGCTCTTTCGCAATAAAAGTGTCAAACAAACAGTAAGATTAGTCTTAACAAAGGTTGCTGGTAAAATGTTCATTAAAACAATGTTGCATGCATATATAGTTTTTGTAATTTCCATGCCACTATTATATATATATATATATATATATATATATATATATATATGGACACAGGAAATTCATTAAATAAAGATAAGTACGACATCTGTAGTTTTAAAAAAAGAACTTTTAAGCGAGATTATTTCTTGGAAAAGTTAAACTTACTTAAAGAGTTATTGATCAGCATATTATTTGGAGAAAGGAAACATTAAAATAATATCATAATGTCATGATGATGCAAAGAACTACACCGCTTCTGTAAAGAAATATATTTATTATTATAACAGAGTAACATCACAGAACTGATAACTTGTCCACAACTGATCGGACTTAGTCTTTATACACACAGAACATACATAATATTCGAGAAATGATCAACGTGAATATCAAAGAACCAGAATTTAGACAAACAATATTTTAAATTAAAGTTCCAGTCTTTGGATGAAAACACCTTGTAGGGGGAATTCGATCCGAGGGTGGATTGAACTGCAGTCCAAACCTCTGCCAACTGATCCACGGTTAACGCTAACTTTCATTCTTTGTGTGGCAATGAAATTTTTAAATTTACGAGATAATTTTTCAAAATACTTTAAAGTAATAACAAAATCATACTTCTTCGAGTGTTTGCAAACTTATATGTTGATAAATAAATGTAACTTTAAATTGAAATATCTTTAGCAGGATAATATGGATTCCTTTTCATAATTGTAATAACTATATTCTTTGCCAAATTGTTGAAGTTAATAATATTTTACTATGTGCATGTTAGTTTTTCGCATATAATTACTTAAACATCTTTCTCAAGTTTAAGATAATGTATTTAAATATATCTCAAAAACTCTTAAAAAGAACATGAACTTTTGTTTAGAATAGGGAATGTGTTTACAAAATAGTAAAATATCCTTTTTTTAAAATTATGATTAATTTGAGAGTGATATACGTATATATTAAAAACATGATTGAAATATCTTAAATAAATAAGATAATTTCAGCAATTATATCGGAAGAATATAAAATAAGAAGAAAATCTTTAATTACTTAAAGAAAAAACAAATTTTTTAAAATTCACTTGCACAGAATGATTTTTGCTTATTCATAATTATCTCATTTATGTTATATTAAAACTCTAACACAACTTAATACTCTTAACAGAGCTTTATCTTACTATACAGTTTACTCAACAGGATTAAATAGTTTAAATGCTAAATGTATAATTTTATATGTAAATTTTAAAATAATGAAAAATATTTTCATGTATAAATTTATGTAACAATTTAATTTCTAATATTAAATGTATTAACGTAATACAAAATTCATATGTAATTGTTAATTTCTAAATATTTACACTTTTTTTTTATAAATTATTAAATTTTGTACTCCTAGTTCTAAGCAGTTGTGATATTTCGAAAATGGAACATAAAATTTTACGGCCGTAAAATTTCCAAAGGAAAAATTATTAATTATATATTTCTCAGTTTTATATAATTTGCATTTAGTTCATTCTTCGCTTAAATTACAGTTTTAAGATTTGTGTACAAAATTTATATTTTTCCTCAATTTTTATATGAATTAAGTTATATTATCCCTCCTAATCCACATTAAAAATCTGTTTAATGCATAGAATAATCATATTTATTTCCAATAGAAACTATTAATCGTAAAATGAAATCAATGATTAAAAATGTGAATTTACTAGATATCAAGCGATCAACATCTGTAAGTCACAGAACTAGAAATGCCTTTCAGTTCAAGTCACTTGTCTACACAACACAATAGTCGTACATCTAGAAAAATAAAATATATTTTTCACATCTACTGAGTGACAAATGTGTCTTCATTCTTAAGGCTATCAGCTGACGTTCTAAATAGCTGTGTTGAATGGTTCACAGCTATTAAAATTTATTTGGAGGTTAAGTAGAAAGTGTTATATAAAGTTTTTGAGGCTGTGTACTTATTTCATAATGAATTAATTAACTGGTGTTTTTTTTATTTCTTATTCTGACTTTATTATTAAATATTGCTTATTGTATTTCCTTGGAATTCTTTTTAACTGAGATATATGAAAACAAAAATTATTCACTGTCATTTGGATGCAAAAATAAAAATTGCATCTGGAATATCTATAATTTATGAAAAATGAGGAAATATAAAATTGACTTTAAAATTCTTATTGTTTTTGGATATGATGTATGAGAAGTTTAATACTAGTTAATATAAACAAATATGTATAATATATTATGTTCAATTATAAAATCCTGAATCCTCTTATAAGACTGGTGCGGAAACATTGGATTGAAATAAAAGTACAGTATAAATTAAATGAAACTATTCACCAATGTATATAAAGTACTGAAAAATCTCGCATTTCTCATATAAAGCAAATAGCTCATCAAGTATATTTTCACTTTTGTTGTTGATCAGCTCCTCATATAGGTCCAATATGTTTGTAGCGGATCGGTCTCTACTCCGTCGCGGGTGTCTCAATACAAATAATGCTCATTGTTATCCATAACAATGGAAATTGCACACTCCTTGAAGGATTCTCTAACCATTCCCACTTCCATTTTCCCTATAATTTGATCTCGAAATCATACAACACATCGGGGGAGGCAGCATTATTAGCTTCACAATCCATATACGATTTTTTTTCACCACTCATCGCTCAGTTGTTCCATTGTTCACGTATGCGATCTTTGAAAGGTTTACCACAAAGATATGTAAGGGTTGTGTAGCATAGATATATCTACAAGAATAAAAGAAATATTAGTATTGTTCTGTGCTAAGCGATTTTAAGATTTCTGAATTACGTGACTGCGAAATATGTATCACACCAACAAACTGTATTGCTTTCGTAAGACATCTGGTGGCCTTTGCCATTCATTTTCCTTCCACAATGTTACACTAATATCGTCCATTCATTCATTTTCATGAAAATGTATGAAAATATTTTGGAGGGAAATTTACTTTAAAAGTAGTTGTTCTCTGAAAGTGACCGTAGATTTTAGCATTGTTCCAACTGCAACAGATATTAATACTGCTCTAAGTCTAATCATTTAATGGCCTGTATTTCTGAAATGAACACTTTTGATGTGTCTTTTGTTTCCACAGGACAATTGGTTTATCATGTTGATGTTCAACGGTGTTTCATCTATATTCGCAATATTAGATAATGATTAGTTATACTTTTGTCTAATATCTGAAGAAAATTTGTGAAACTTCATGACTTTATGGTCAAGATCTGGTTATAATTTCTGCTCGATTTTTGTTTTCTGCTGCATTACTAGATATGTTTCTGTTCATGAAATGATAGTACCAACTTACTCTCGCTTAAAATTTTTAGCTTTGTTCTCAATTGGCACGGGCCTACTTCAATGCACGCATCCTAATCATATATCTTGCAACAACCTAACAATTTTTCATCTGTTCATGTATCCATTCTGCAAAGTTATTTTTTCAATCTAGGCAGGAAGCTGTTATGTCCAAAACTCTTACTTCAGCACAGATGTTTGACTTCTTAGCCCGTTTTGTAATTTTTAACCTGAAGCATTTATCACATTTCCTTATTTTTTGTTGGTACTATTCGTTATCCCACCATTTACAAATTTTTCGTTCATACACTTGAAGTCAAAATACAACTTACAACGAAGCTTATTAGTGGAACACGAGTTCGTGATTCAACATACTATACTTTACTATAGGCAGTAAGTACAGCCAGATGCAAAACATTTAAATTTGTTCCAGATGATCACTAATTAAACTGAATTCGTAGGCTGTTGATAGTTTGGGGATTAACATATGAGACAGATATATGTTAAAACTAAAAGCTTTTGACAAAAATATATCTCGTATTTGGTGAAGATCGTCTTATCTGCAGAAATTTAAAGTATGATATTAAATGAAAAAAAAATATATTGAAAAAGAATATAACACAAATAAGCTACGATTTAAGTATTTCCATAAAGGTTCGACTACTTTTCTAATTAGTGATAGTAAATTTAAATAATATAACAAAAGTTCCTAAAAGCAATTTGTAAATATATTATTGTATCCCTAAGATAAAGATGTATAAGGATATTAAATAACACTTCAAATTAAATCACGTTATTTGTTTGATATGGTTTTTAATATCGTTTTTTAGAAAAATAGAAATTATGAGAATTTTTTTTTAAATATCCTACTAGCAGTGATTTTGCTGGCCTCTGAATAAAATCGTTAAATGTGTATGGCAAGGTATTTTTAAATGATCGGTAAGTATTACAATAACTAAATTTATAAATAGTTAAAATTGAGCTATAAAATTAATATAAAAATTAAAGTATAATTTTAAAAACAATAAAGTAATTAAAACAAAGCATTTCAAATTAAATAAATAAAATAATAATTTCAATTGAAGTAACTAAAATATAATACTTCAATTAAGAAATAACTAAAAGGAAATTTTAGTGATTTAAAAAAGTTCAATATAAATAAAAATTTATTTAAAGCATTTATAGAAAATATAATTACTATTCAATCAATTGTAAAATATTTTTAGTGCGAATTTTAAATGCAGTATAATTTTATGAAATTATTATCTTACTTTTTTTTATCATTCTATGTTCTTTTCTGTCGTGGATTACACAACATACCTTATGACATGGATTCTACGGCAATTTTTCATCCGATTATCTTTTTAAGACCTTTGAATTTATTTGTTGGATTTAAAATTTCTCACAAATATATGAAATGGGGCTTATGTAGATTAGATTATAATTATTTAAGTATAATGAAAATAATTGAGAAAAATGAACAGCAATGAAGTGTTTACTATTGAACTTTGTTAATTAATGCATGATAAAAAATATTGACTGGAGATTATCATGTGAAATTATACATATCCTGAATAAGGAGCGTTTGGGGTAGAGATGAATCTACATAGAAATAGTTAGTGAATTGAACTCTCGACTTTAATTCGTCTAAGATCTCAAACCCAATAAAGTTAGGAGTATTTACCACATTTTCGAGGGTAATTCAATAAGTCCTTAAAATATCCAAGAAGGGGCACTCGTAAAAATGGTTTGTTTTTAGTAATCATTATGACTTGTTTTCAGTAATCATCATCGGTAGACAGCTGTCATAGTTACTCGTATTCGTGATGACAAACACACACACACATAACGCCTTTCACACTTCTAAAATCCTTCTTCATAACTTTTCATCCAATAAGGTCAAAATCTTTTTTTTTTTTCCTAATTTCTTCGTTCTATTTTTTTAAAAAAATCATTGCTAGTTTCAAATTATGGTATTCCAATTACTATTTAGAAACAAAGAGGCAGAATTAGGAACGGGTTAGCTGAAATTTGTAAAAAAGGAGAAAAAACTGGGCTTTTTTCTCAAAACTCTCGTTAGAAGATGATATTGGAAGTACTTTCTTTATTGCAGAGGAGTGACTCTTTGGAATTAGCTCGTGAGTGATAAACATTGAATGCAGCTTTCTATATGGGTTCGATTGATCTATTGACATCGGTAGATTACTTTTGTTTTCTAAAGCGAAAATTGATGCGAAAAGGATAAGAAATTGGTAGTATCAAGACAATTAAAGTTAACGTTACGAAACACTTTGAAAATTAAAGTGTGAAAATTCAGTAATGTTTGAAAAGGATTGTGATCACGCTAAACAAATGTATAGCTTTACGAGGCTTATATGTAGAGTATTTGATTGTAAAAAACTGTTTGCTATAAATTCTATATTATTTATTAGCTCGGGTGTGAAACGTCTTTAACCACACTGTACACACATACTAAGACAATAGATTCAAAAACATCGTTCATTGTTTAAGAAAGAAGTACAAAATTGATATATTAATAACCCGCACTTGTTCGATATTTTAATTTAACATTAATAATTCTAAAAATTTTATGCATATAATGCCTTCTTTTGGGATTCTACAGAAGTAAAATAGTTTTGTATTACTTCAACTTCAGAACTAATTTAGTTTTCAGTAGCTTTAATATTATATAGAAATTAAATAAGTGTTTTATATTTCAATCTCCTTTGAAATTCTTTAGCTTTAAAAAATAAATGTTTATAGTCATTTCTTTCTCATTTTGACTTTACGTATTTGTGAGATAACTTAGTTAATAATCACAAATACGTGAAATAAATAAAAGATGCGATGTTTCTTTTCATTTCTATAATTAGTTTATGAAAATAAATTTCATCAGACAAATTATAAATGGAAATATAAAATAATTTCAAATCTCTTTTTAAAATTTGAAAATGTCAAGTTTTCTGAAGGCAAAATGCTTAAACATTCTGAGTTAGCATGTATTTTTTTAAATTTCCCTTTAAAGAAGAAGTATAAAAAACCTCGTTTCGTATGTTTTACTTCATTTCTTTTTAATTATTCATTACCTTCATTGAGAACATTTCTGAAAGAGAAATGCAAATATTTGCGTTTCGACGTAGATCTGCATGATGAATTTCTTCCAATTTTCAGTCATGGGCAAAGAATTCTTGGTAAAGATTGTTTCCAAAATTTATTTTAAATAATATTCTGAAAATGAATAGTATTCAAATTAAATTATATTCAACTGAGTTATTTTCGGTTTCTTTCAGTAATTATATAACAAACTAAATATTTGACAAATGCGAAGAAATCCTTCTGTTGAGAACAGAAGATCTATCATTCTGTTAAAAGAGTATTTTTCACGAATTAGATCTCCAAGCTCTAAGTGAAATGTACTTCTAAACATCATATCATCAAACTGACAGTTATATTTCGAGAAATGAAAAGAAATATAATGTTTCAAAATAATAATTTACGTTAGAAACATGGGTAAATTTATTTAAATATAATTAGATCTCGAATATGAAATAGCTATACAGTGGGTAAAGATTCAGATTCTAAAATATTTAGTTGTTTAAATATTTTTCTAATCAAATAATAATTCAAAAAGTAATTAAATTAAAAACAATGCAATACATAATAGTTGAGTAATAAATCATGTAATATTACGCTGGGAATAAGGAACATTTTATGTACTATTTATAGATATATAAATAGTATTTTAGATTATTTCCTAAAACTGCTAACTTTTCGGAAAAATAATGTCTTCTGAACATCTTTTTCTTTTATCTCTTAGATATTTTGAGAATTCATGCACTGTACAAAAAAGGTTGATTACTGAATTCAATGTCCAGAGACACACTTTGTTTCACTGATGCTACTCATGGTTTTTATGTGAAATCTTTCATTTGCAGCTCACATGTCTGTAAGGAATAAACTTTCACACAAGCAAACGTACTTGTATACGTATAAATATTATAAGTTTACCTCAACTACAGTTGTATGAAAACCATTTGTTTACAGAATTCTTAGTAAAGTATAAAAGTACCAAATTTTATACATTCATTATACAAATAGCTTTTCTTAAGTAATAACCAATCGCTTATAGAATATTTATAATTATAAGGAAATTACGGCCTGCATATAAACCACCTTAGAAAACTTGGCCTTAATGCTGTAAGATGTGGCTTTAACATAAAATTAATTGTAACGTAATTTCTGTGAAAATATATTCTCACAAAAATATTACAAAAATAAATCATAACGGCAGAAACTTAGCTTGATACTTAAAAAAAATGATACGCCCTTTTTATATTGCTCTAAAATACTGTGATCTAATATTTAAGAAAACGTGTTATAAATGAATATATATATTACATTAATACCGTTTTTAAATGAATATTAGAAAAACTTTATTTAAATCCAGCACACACACAAAGCATTATCATACTTAGTTTAGGTTACCTGAATGTATTCCAAATATCCTTCCTTTCGCAGTTTACAAGGGAATCTTTATATATAAATGAAAATATTATCTTATAACAGTTGTTTCATTTGAATTGAGAAATTTTTGAATACTTTCTAAGGTATGTTCTAGCTCAAACAATTTCCAAAGTTTTAAATGAGATCATTTCAAACATTAAAAAATAAAATTAGGTTTCTTTCAAAAGAAATTCAAAGGTGCACCTGATAAACTTATTTAATTAATAAATTTAGCTAATTAACTCAATTAAATTTAATTTTTTTTCCTATTTTGATACAAACAATATTTGTTTTTTAAAAAAAAATTGGGTATTATAGAGAAAAAAATATTTAAGGCTCATTTTATGTATAAATACATTGTACCAAAGCAAAAAAGTTTGGAACACTACTTTGTATAATAATTTCTTTAAAATGGTCCCAAAATGCTAATATTTTTCGCAAAATATATCTGTATTCAAATGTGAGGGAAAACAATCGATTGATAGAAATATCACTGAAACATTGAAATATCATTATTAGGCACACAATTAAAAATCCAAGCTCTACAAATACTTTGAAAAGAAGCAAATCAAAATAATGTTGCCTTATAACTAATATTCATGAATTCCTCGTATGTCCTAGGAAGCTTAAATAATAACACAATAAATCCGAAGTTTAAGATAATGTCAGCTAAAAAGACGTAAGTCGTCTAATTTAGCTTAATACAAAATAAACAAATCATTATCTTTTATAAAAAAAAATGAAAAACTTTTTAAATTGTTAAATATTTAACCATGATTGAAAACTGTAATCCTAGAAGAAAATTCTCTGTGAAGTCAAACCAGAGAAAGGGAATTAAGAGACGAACTCTTATAAATGAGTGCCAAATTTAGCTGAAAATAAATAAATAAATAGGTAAACTCCAGACAGATTTAACAAGAGTATTTTTTTCAGATTTTTGATAAGTTTCTTTTATATCATTTGTTGAGTAAAAAAGTTTAAAAATAATGACCAGTGTATATTTTAGCCTATAGATACTATTTTTTTAAAAAAACTTTTGACAATATTTCTTATGAAAATAATAGCAATACATTAAAGTTACACAAAATATTGGTAAGGCAAATCACTTAATAAATAAATTAATGAAACATTAAATGAAATGATAAATTATTATTTGGATTGCACACTAAAATATCATTCATATTTCAATAAATGATAATAAATTAACAAGAATTTAATGATATTGGAAATTATAATGTGAAGCGTTCAATCATTTTTTGACTTTTTATTATTTCTTGAATCTAGGATTTATGAAAAAAAGATGAAAAAACCACGTGAATAGCTTTAAGTTATTTAAAAAAAATTTTAGAAACCAAGTTAATGATAAAGAAATCATATAAATTCTAAATGAAACTAAAATAATTTGAACTTTGTAAGATTTATTAGTAAAAAAAGTATTTGAAGATAGTAAATAAATAAAATAAAATAAATTGAAACCACAAAAGCAAACTATCCCTTACGTAAATGTTTAAATATTATTTTCATATATATATTGCGAAAGATTCAGATAAATGTATTTTCTGCAAGGGTCCAAATACAGATATTGACATCATATTCTTTATATTACATAAAAAATTAAAATAAACAGTGAATTATGAAGAAATGACTTTATAGTGATTTTATGAGTACTCTAAATTTGTCGATTTGAATGCTAGTCGGGAGTAAATGAAAAAATTGATACATGTTTCCTCTTGACAGATCTAAAAGAAGGGAAAAAAAATGGATTTCTAATGAAGCTGAAATTTATTCTTTAAAGTTTTAAATGTATGGAGGGAAATAAGACTTTCGCTTCACTTCCATTCCTTCTTAATCGAGCAAACGAAAAAGTTACCTTATCGTAGAATGCGGAAATATCTTCCATTTCCGGTCTTGCTACAACGATTTCATTTTTTCTTACTTCTGTATCTCTGTTTCTCCTTTTCTAGTTTAACTCTTTCATCGTTTTTGCTTCGTTTTTTGCAATTGAAAAATGGAATAAAAATAGGAATATTTCGTTTTTTACTTCATTTTTCTTATGCGATTTTGGAAATGAAAGTCTGAAGTAAGTGAATGGTTCGTTCCTATTCATCTCGATCAAATACTTTTATCAGAATTTTTCCTTGTTATTTAACATACATCGCTTAAACAGTTTTCTTTAATTATTTGGAAGGGCAAGAATGAATATTCATATCTTTTTGTTTTGTTTTATATATTTCGCATTATTAGAATGCAATGTTTATTCACCTTTGCATTTTTGTACACATTAATTACTTCACTTCCTAAGAGACATATAAATGGCATATAGTTGGACATCTGTACAAATATGCATCAGATGTAGAAAGAAGTAAAGAAATACCGTTGTTTGTATTTTATAAATAAGGAAATTTGTATTAAAATATTTTTCAAATCAAAAATGAGAAATACAAATAATTATTTTTTACGACAAATCTAAAATGGTTTTTTTTATTCCTTTAATGTTTGTTATTTATTATAAGTTTTATATACCTACTTGCTTTACATTGCAATACTTAAAAAACGTATCTCAGTGATGAATATAATTTATACTTATACTTTCAAACAAGAAGTCTTCATTTGTAAAATGAAAGTTTCAAATTTTACTTTGGAAACTTCATTTTATAAGTGATAAACATATCAGGCCCTTAAAACTAATTAATTGTTGCTGATCATTATTTTGAACTATAAGGATTTTTAAAGTTAAGGCCCCCGTCGACACGCCACCATGAATTTCCCTACCTAATGTTAATCCTATGGAGTTACGTACTTAAAGTCTCACATCTAGAATATTTATTTTAACTGCAAGGAATAAAGTGCATTTTAAAGAGCATTAAAAAATGAAGGTTTCTGTGGAGTTACTTTTTTTTCTGATTTTTGCAAGTATTTTTAAATTTTTATTAAAGATCTAAAAACTTGCATCCGGCACACTTAATTGATCATAAAAATACTTTGAATAATCGGAAAAAAAAAGTAATTCCACAGAAACCTTCCTTTTCTTATGCTCTTTCAAATGCATATTTTTTTAAAAAATTTAATTTATTTCCCTGCATGTAATTTGTTGAGTCAGCAAAGTAAACAAGGAAAGAGGGGAAAGCAAAATTAAAAGTCCCGCCTTAGTGCGCAAGGATACATGATAAAGACAGGTCGTCAAAAAATTTATGATCCTTTCCGATGAAGTCGGCCGATGTCTAGGAATCTGAGATTTCCTCTTTTGAAGCTTTATTTACAGTTGCGTATTATCTGTTGAAAGTTTGTCTAGCTTACTATACAGATATCTACGTGGTATTTCACAGTGTTTAAAAAGTAAGCTTCATACACGATTTCTTAAAAAAAGAAGTAATCCTTCATTTTTTATGCTATTTTTACTGAGTATTTTAAAAAAATACACTATCCAAATTACTTTATTATTAAAATGAACAATATGTATTTTAGATACGTTTTGAATATATCAGTGGAGATATTGTAAATCTGTTGTGCAACATTCTTTGTTTGTACCTCCAGAATTGAAATTCACTTGTTTTGCTCCCAGTATTTAGTTATTTGTGCATTAGAACATTTGCTATTATAAAACTTGTGTTGCAGAAATTTATTACAATTATTAAATAATATGAATAACCGTCAAAGCAACAAGAAAAGATTATATTCTTCAGCATACCGAAGAAAGAATAAAGGACAGAAATTCTCCGAATGGAAAGAAAAGTAAGTAACTCTTTTCTAAAATTTTATTCTGTTTTCTTAGAAATTTTATTATGGCCGTGGTATTCTAGTGGTCGTGGTCGTGGACCTACGGTTGGCGGCTATCGTCGAGACGTAGATTCGAGCCTTGCTGCCACAAAGACCCGCCGTGCCTCGTAATTTTGAACCTCGGTCAAAATTACGAGGTCCGTCGCCAATAGCCCTCGTTTTGCTTCTATGTGACGTTGATAAAAACTTTACCAAAACCAAACCCCCAGTGCAGCCGGAGCAGATGCATGTTAAATCTGTCGAGGCTGGAAGTCCTTCCAGGGCGTGGTGTGGAAGTTAGGAGAGAGAGGTGCCAGCTCAGGTGTTGTCCTCGTCACTTGACCGTAGCTCAAAATTACGAGGTTCGTGCCAATAGCCCTCGTGCTACTTCAAGTGTGACGTCAATAAAACCAAACCAAACTAGAAATTTTATTATGATGAGGGAATTTCGTTTGCCTCTTATATCATGTTATTCCTTCACTTTCACGAGGCAAGTAGACCACAGTTTCCGAGAGGTCATAATTGTAAGCTCAAGGCCAACGTGATTCCGTTTTGCCGTGGGTTCGAGTCCTGATTTCTCTATGGATACATAGTAGAAAGGAGCTGATATATGTTAAATGTGTCGAGATCCCGAGTCCTCCCCATGGTGTAGTGTGGAAGTTTTGAGAAGGAGGTGCCAGGTTGGGGTGTCACTCTCGTCATTTGACTTAAGTTCAAAATTCCCAAGTATGTCACCGATTGCACTCGTTTCACTTCTTAGTGCAATGTTAATAAACAAACAATTAAAAAGCAAACGATTTATTAAACTTAACTTTTGTTTCCTACACTGATATTTTGGCATAATTTTAGAAAAAAAAATGCTTTATTTCTTCCTGGAAAGCAATACTAATATTTAGTCTTACCTTTGTACTTACATTTCATATAGTTTATTCTAGATTTCAACATTTAATACAAGATGAGTTTCTTCTTTTTTTTTTTTTTAGAGGAAATATTAAAAAAAAATGTTTTAAGAAATCCCCCCCTGTAAGTACGACCTTCTATTCAAAAACATGCACCCCTAGTACTTCAAACACTGAGACAGTAATAGAACACTCACTGAGCGGAAGAAGAATTGTGAATATTTCGCATTTCATAAATTGTATTCAAAATTTGAATAACCACGGTCCTCTTCAATGTTCATTTTCAAACATGAAAATAATGTCTGAAGTTAGGAAAGGTTTAAACTCAGGAATAAAAATGAAATGTGAAATGTGCCACTTTCAAGAAACATTATGGGCTGAAGACCCGGAATGTAAAAAAATGCCCGTAAATACTGCTGCTGTTTCAGGTATAATGAAAATTGGTGGGGGGTTTGCCAATTTAGAAGAATTTCTGTCTACGTTAGATATCCCTCCTCTTAGCTCAAATACGTACCAGAAAGAACACGATAACATTGCTACAGCTTGGGAGAAAGTTGCTGAAAATGAAATGTACTGTGCAGCAATGGAAGAAAAACATTTAGCAGTTCAGGCTGGAGAAGTTGGAGGAGATGGAATTCCTATGCTGACAGTCGTTGTGGATGGTTGCTGGGCCAAGAGATCATATAGAACCAACTACTCATCTCTATCCGGAGCGGTAAGTTTTGTTTAATATATTTCGTATATTTCTATTGATTAAACCTCTTTTTTTGTAAATTGTAGAAATTGAAAAGTTTTTGACGCTATGTTGCATATGTAATCAAATAGACACAACTGAATTAAATTCATGTTTAAAAATATTTTTATGAATTGTTTTTGTATTTGCTAACTGTACTAATTTATTATTAACTTATATAATGTCCAAAATAAATTTGATAGTTATTAAATGTTTCTTTTATAATTTCAGGCTGCAATAGTGGGATTTCGGACAAAGAAAGTTTTATACATGGCTGTACGAAACCGATATTGCATGGTCTGCTCCAGAGCTGCAGCTGTTAACAAATTACCTGGCAAACATTGCTGCAGTAAAAATTGGCATGGCAGCTCTTCGAGTATGGAGGCAAACATAATTCAAGAGGGATTCCAAAACAGTGTGGCTATGTATGGAGTAAAATATGCAAAAGTTATTGGAGATGGAGATAGCAACGTTTACAAAACAATATTAGATTCCAGGCCCTACGATGAACTTCAGGTGGAAAAATTAGAGTGCCAAAATCACTTGTTTAGGAATTTTTGCCTGAAGTTAAAAGATATAGTTAGGGACAGCAAAGCTGGACCAATAACTTTGAGAAAGTGCTTAGGAAAAAACATTTTACGGTTGCGAAAATCTGTAATTTCAGCAACTGCGCAACTAACAAAAAATGAAGTAAACTTTGATTGCTGTTCCATACTCCAAAAACATATTTTAAATGCTCCATACCATGTGTTTGGAGATCACCAGAATTGTGTTGATTCTGTTTGCAGCATTCAGAGAAAAAATGATACAAACTGGAAAGAAAGACTGTAGAACAAAGAAAGAGTCCTCTATGGAGAGAGGAACGTCGAAAACGACTGACAGCTTCGGATTTCGGTGCAATTTGCAAAAAACTTCCCCACACAAGTTGTGAAGGAATAATTAACAAAAAGCTTTATTCCCACTTCCGGTCATCAGCAATGGAATACGGAATAAATCATGAAGGGGAGGCTGTGAAGGCTTTAGAAAATTCAATGGGTTTGATAGTTCGCCCTTGCGGACTGTTCATACATCCAAAACTAAAGTACTTAGCAGCCACTCCAGATGGTTTAGTTGATGATGATGGAATTGTTGAGGTAAAATGCCCGGCCTCATGCCAAAACATAACTCCCGAAGAAGCAATAACCACAAAAAAATTTCTCTTCTGGAAACTCGATAGGTTGGGAAATATGATTATAAATAAAAATCACCAATATT
>BMAW01086698.1:0-15431 GCA_019974015.1 Nephila pilipes
AAAAAAGATTATGTTAATAATATATGAGCTATTTGATTGAGTAAGGATTCATCAAAGGAAGTTCTAAGATTTTATTCTCAAATAATGATTAATTGATTATTTTATTAAGGTTGCATATAGAAGAATACCGAAGGCTGTAGATGACGAACCTCGTAATTTCTAACCCCGAACAATTATTTGATAATGTCGACATCTGAGCTCCTTCTCCAAACTTCTACTTCACGCCATAGGAGGGCTTGTAACTTCAAAATATGCATAAGTTCTGAAGTCTTTAGTGATATCAGAACTCGAACCCACGACTTGATAGAAAGAACGCTGGCCTGGAACTCGCACCCATAAACACTAGGCAACTGGGGTCACATTCAAATATAAGATATCATAACACATGTTAAAGTACCAAAACATTCAATATAAAGTTTTATTTACTTTGCTCTTGTAAGTAATTTACAACTCTAATTTAATTATATAAGATAAAATATATTATTGTTTTATGGACACTGTAGTAAAAATAATAAAAACTATTTCGTTTAGATGAATTTAAATGAAAAGGAAATTAAAATTCAGAAATCAAATTTAAAGGAATTATTTCTGTATTTCTGAATACCTTTTTAACTACATTATAAGTGAAACTAATAATTTTTTGAAAGTTTCATTATTAAAAACAATTAAAATTCATTAAATAATTTATTTATTCAATTACGTTACATTTATATCTCCTTGTCGTTAAATTTAGAAAATAATTCGAACAATCTTAAGAGAAAAGCATATTTTTACTTCATTTAAATGCAAAGTATATTCTAAGAGTATTTAATTGAATTACATTTTAGTTTATAATAATCAGATATATATTAATAATAAAATGTATAGAATATTTAAATAAATAAAATGTATGTATTTAAAATGTGTCTTACTCCTGAATATTTTTGTTTACCTCTATTATTCAGACACATGCAAAGTTTGGACAGTATGTATAACATAAAATTCATTTAGTTTGAAACTAACTACTTTAAGAGTTTTATTTATATTTCTTCATTGAGTTTTTGTTAGCAACTAAATAAGCAAATGATTTTAAGAATTCATTTCTGAAGTTTGTTTTTAACTTTAGAAAATATGTCTTGTGAATTTATGTTAATGCGCTTCGATGACTGTCTTATACCGCAGAAGTTTCATCAAATCTTTACAATTAACGAAGTAAATAAGTATTAATTCAAGCTAATGAATTTCTGAAAAAATAAAAAAAAATTTAACTGAAAAATAGAGATTTTCATCTAACAAGCAATTGTAATAGGCAATTTTATATTGCTTAAAAAATGACAAGAAACTTTTATTGCATTTAAGACTATAATAATCTCTAAATTGAACTTGTACGCTTTAATTTTTTCGCTACAAAATATTGTTGAACTAAAAACCCTTTGAAGACGGGATTGTCATAATTGTATTAATACTAAGAGCCACTAGCAGCTAGGTGAAAAGTAAAAGTTTATAATATTTTCTTTACTTTGCTTATAATTTTACCTAGATCTCTTACCTTATCTATCTGACTGATGTATCACATTTTTATATTTTCTATCATGCATGTTTAATAAGGACTTTCTTAAATCCCTAGATGGATTTTTATATATACATTAGAGCAATAATTCCCAAGTGGTAGTTCACGAACCGCCATGTTTCATGAGGTAATTAAAAGGGGCTTACGATATCAGTATCGCCACGATGGGATATTAAAGTACTAATGTAAAAAAATAAGAAAATTATAAATTTATATACGTATATTTTACCGCCTAGTTAATAATTCGAAAATTATAAAATAATTTTTTTTAAATAAATAATAGGGTTCTGTAACAAAAAAAATATTGAAAAAAACAGCATCAAACCATGAACACGATCAACCATGGATAGCTTTTCAAGGATATATAATTTCGAGAACTCTCTTACTTTATTGAAAAAATAAAGCCTCATTGAGATACCTTGTGACAGTACACTAAAAACTATTTTTTAAGATATTTTAATTAATTTTTTTCTCACTGTACAAATGAATATACCTTTTTGTCAAGAAACTTCATTAAAATTTGTTTTCCTTTTGCACAATATGCATTATCTAATCTATGTCTGAAAGGATTGTCAACATATACTTATCTTATTCAGATTAAATGCACAGCCTCATCTAAGGCTGAAACTGTTAGACAATGGGCCCCATTTTTAATTTCTTTGTTTCATCACACAGTGACAAATATCTTATAAAAAGGTGGGGTTTTTTTCAAATATAACATTAGTGTAACTAAAAGATGAATTTCTTGAGAGTTATCATTTTAGTTATTATTAATATTTGTATTCAGATACCTTATGAGGATGGTCTGAAAGATTTTCAACATAAAGATGGTAGTACTCGTCAATATCAGCAATAGAATGAAGATGTGCGTTTTTTGACAGGTACTCATTTAACTTTCAGCCATTTTGGAAGCACAGTTGTTGTCTGACAATCGTATGAGCGAGTCGATGTGAGTGCTTTTGTGAAAGTGAAAACAATATAGTATCGAGATGTAATTAGATATTTGTTTTTGAAAAGCAATACACCTACGCAAATCAAAGATGAGTTGGACGATGTGTACGGGGACTCTGCACCATCATTTACCACCATAAAACTTTGGGCAGCTGAATTTAAACGTGGTCGTACCAGATTGGAAGTCAATGGACATTTTGAGGCTTCCAAAAACTGCCCCCGTTGACGCTAACAACGCTAAAGTTCACCAAACGGTGCTAGACCACCTACGAATTAAAGTGAGAGAAATAGCAAAGGTTATGAATATGTCCAAAAAACGTGTTTGTCACATATTGAGTCAAATTTAAGTATGAGAACACTGTCCTCCACGTTTGCTCTCGTTAAACTAATAACGTGTTCGAATGAAAATTTCCAACGCTCTTTAGGTGCATTTTAGGCTCAGTAAATCAGAATTTGGGCACTAATTAATTTATTTCGTCAATTTATTTCTCATTTATAGGAGAAATAAAATAAACAAAACTCAACTGACACATAGTTCTAACATCAAATTTATTTCACATTAATTTAAGATGCTTTAATTGTCAGAATTAGGGCTTTAGAATTCTCTATTTGTAATCAGTTTCTCTCTTTTTTTTAAAGTGATTTTTTTGCGCAGGAAGAGAATTAATTAAAGATTGAAATGGTAAGAAGGAAACACTTTTTAATGGATGAAGAGTAAACTAGAATGATATGGTATGTGAACTCTTTTCTTCTATTCTGGTAGTGAAGATATTTTAGATTTTTGTGAGAGCTAGGACTTATAATCTGAATTTACCTCAGAGATTGAATCGTAATACTGTTGTTCTTCTAGATCGCAATTAAGCTGTACATTTGGCTAGATTGCGAGGATTTATGTTTATAATGTATATGATTTGTTAAGGAAGGGATATTGTGTGAATTTACGGGAATTACAGAAAAAATTTAACTGAAATTTATATGAATAAAAATTTTGTTTCACTATTATTTTTATGAAGAATAGCATAATATATGAAGAAGACACTCATATTTTATATGATAAAAAGAAGAGGAAAAACCATTGCTTTTCTAACAAGCAGACTATCAGAAAAAAATATTTCCAAAAAATGTTCTCAACACATGATTGGCTACTGTGTTGCTAATCATTCCCTGAGAATGCAGAAGAGAACCATTATCAAAAGGTATGAATAAGCATTATACATATACCTTCAATTGAAAACAAGATTTGAGCATAATACTGTCAATCATACATCATCGAAAGCAAAAGTGATGAAAAATGTGACATCTACATACCTACATTCTTTATTATCAAAATTCGTGAGAAAGTTGAATTTTCGAAGAATGTCCATTTTATATTTGCTTGGTTTCCTAAGATTTCAATAAATTGACTTTTCGTTTTTTCTCAATTGGCAAACAACATCAACATTTTTTTTTTCAAATGGCAAATAATATACATGAATTGTTCGTATGTTTACGAAAGATACGCTTAGGGACGTAAAATACCCAGCCCTCTAAACTCCTCTCTCACCAACAGCGTACCGTCCCCAAGGAGAGTTGCCCTAAGCGTCCAACCGCCGCAAAAAGAAAATTCATTGACGGATGAATCTATGATCGCTAAAGATTCGCAAGCACGCGAAAAGATTCTCAGTGATCTTGATTCATAGTCACAAACTTAAAAAAAAATAAATATTAAAAATAAATGATGAAAAATCTACGGATAGTTGTAAAATCATCATGTTCTTAATAACGTTTTTTTTTTTTTTCATATCTAAAGTTTCAATTATATTTATGTGTTTATTTGTGTATGTGTGTGTGTGCGTTCGTGAGTGTGATTGCGTGAATAATATAATATAATACATAATATAATATAATATAATGTAATGTAATATAATATAATGGAATATAATATAATGGAATATAATATAATATAATATAATATAATATATAATATATAATATAATATATAATATAATATAATATAATATAATATATAATATATAATATATAATATATAATATAATATATAATATAATATAATATAATATAATATAATATAATATAACATAATATAATATAATAACGGCAACAGCGGATAATTTTAACTTTCTAATCATGATGTTAATGAAGATTTTAAAGTTAAATACTTGCTTTCGCTGAGATTTCACTTCTTTCAAAGATGCTTTTTTTCATTTCTCCTAATAAAAATAAAGTTCTTGAAGGTAATTGTGACATTCTTATTTAATCTGAAATTGAGATTGTTATAATATAGTTGAAAAAAAAATTAAAATAATATGCATATTATATTATCTTCATTCTTTAAGTTTTGAAAGGAATTTTATTTCCCACTATGTATTTTAGCTTCCAAATTTAACATTTTGCAAAACACCACTTTGGGATATAATGTGTTCAATGAAAGTAATAAGACCAATTTTCTATTTTCCTCACCAAATCTATTTCTACCATGCTTTATTTGAAATAAACAAAGGAATCAGTGAGAAAATACACAATTATTGTTTATTTTAATGAACAGAATTTTCTTTATTTAAATAAGGAAAGAAGTCAAATTTTTATTCTGTTTACTCCAGTATTTCCTAATACTCCGTCCATTTGATGGCATATTGATAATACAATAGGGAAAAAAATTTATCATGAGAAAGAGAAGAATATGCTTAGTATTAAGCATAAATAACTTGTTAAATAAAAAAAAATCTCATGCAGGAATTACGGCTACTAGTAAAAGTAATGCAAGCATCAATGGCTATATTACTTACAGCTATAGTTTCAAAAACTCTGAAAAGTCAATAATTTGAGAAAATGCGTCTCATATTATCGGAAAGTTTTTAAACCCTAACATAATCAACATTGCTCCACATTTCTTTGATTCCTGAACCACCGCCAAAACGGTAGCCTTATTAGATTAAAACAACAACAACTGTTCAGGAAAGCCATGTAAAATTGATAACCCATTATCAAGAAAAAGTTCTCGACAAATCCCACTGAATGCTCTGTTATAGCCTCTTAACTTTCTTTATCAAGTAGAATCATCTAATTTTCAAATTGGAAATTAATATCAAAATCGGCAAACAATTCAAACTAAATAGTTTAACAAATTGATGTTTCATTCATATTTTAATTCCATAAGCTCTTTTCGAATGTTATTTTTTAAACAACTGCTAACACCTGCGATTAATCTTTATATAACCTTTTTGATGTTCTTATGAAATATGTTTGCCCTCAAATAAGCATTCCCTAATACGGGTACTTTAGAACATCTATTTAATATGTAAACAAGGAATTCTAAAATGTTTTTGTTCCTTTTTCAAACATCAATAAATGAATTTTTTATTTGTTGTCTGTTGAAGGATATGATTATTTTTAACGCTGCACTGAGAAACAATACAAAGGCTATTGGTGCCAGACTTTAAAAGTTTGAACCAAAGTATAATGACGAGGACGATACCTGAGCTAGTACCCCCATCTAAACTTCTACACCACATGAATGAGAGGACTTGGGACTCCTACATGATTCAAAGTTCATCAGCTCGACTTGGTCTTTAGTGGCATCAGAGCTCGAACCCACGACTCGATGAAAGCAGTGCCTCTCTTGATTCCGTGGTCATGACCCCTAAGCAACAACGGCCATTTCTGATGCAGGATTACATTAAAAGTAATTATATTCTTATTGATCGAAAAGTAAAATAATTTCCTGTTTAATTTCAACTAGTTAATTTGTGGGTTGCAGGTGTAAAAGAGGCGAATAAAAAAGGTAAATGAAAGAAAGATAAAAAAGGTAGAAGATCAATGGATAGCATTCCACAAGTATTTCCAACAAAGAATAAAACGATTACACCAATGAAAGTGAATGAAAAAAAGGATAAAGAAATGTTAGGTAGTTGAGATTCAGTTCGTATGTTGACTCTAATACTGACATGGAATTTACTTTCCTTTTTTATCCCTCTTTTCTTTTCTATCATGCTGAAAGAGTACTTTAATTTCTGACTTATCTATTTATAACACTTTTAAGAAAACAGTAGCACGAAATCTCATCCGATAAGGTTAAGGAAGAATACTCAAGTAAGATATATTTTAAGTGATTTCTACAGTGGATTGACTCGTAAATGAGTGTGGCATTTAATTACGGCGTTTTTGTCTTGTATCGTTATAATAGTTGGAATTAAAATTAATAAGAACGGATTGAAAATAGAAATGATTGCAGCATATACAGTGTTTCCAAAATTGAGTATATAACACTTGCTTTCTTTCTTATAAAAGTGTAATACAATATTATGCATTTAAATACTAATTTTTAAGTTTAATATTTATATAAGAGAACAACAAAAGGTATTAGACGAAGAAACAAAGTAAAGAAAGAATTAGACAATGAAAAAATTTATAAAATATACTTGTATTTGACTAAGAAACTCAAATGAAGAATAGGTAATAATTTAATTAACTTAATTTTTACATTGAAGGTAAAAATTAAGTCTACTATCCGAGTAAGTATTTAAGTCCAAAAATTGAGAATACACCGAGTACGACTGCTTAATGTTTTTAAAAGGCATAAATTAATATTTAGTTTCATATTCTGTTGCATTCAGAAGAGCTTCAAAACACGTTTTGATTTGAAAACGTTTGCGTAGTTTCACTTGATAGTTGTGCCCAATCTTCTCGTAATACTGTTTTCAAATGTCTTAATATTGTGGGGTTGAGCTGATTTTGTCAAGCGAAGCTGTGTATGCAAATGCATTTTACAATCACGAAGCAACCATTACAATTTTAACTTCTTATTATTATCTTGTTGTAATTTACAATGTGACCCTTAACCTATTTTTTGAAAGATAATTGAAAGAAGCTCTTTATTTTAAATCACTCTTAGTGCATTCAAGTATTTAATTTTATGCCTGAAATAATCGGATACTGAAACCAAACCTCTTCAATGGCTTGGTTGTGATAATGGTGTCGGGAGGGGGGACTGTTCATATTTTAATCTAATAAGTCTACCACTTTAAGGAGTGGTTAATGAATCGAAGAAAAGGTAGTGTAGTGTTGATTCTGGTAGGTTTTTAATACTCTTAAATAATACGTGAACCTTTTTTTCAAATTATTAACGGTTCAGCGTTTCCGAAACCTATAACAGCAAATAATATAGTCGTTGATGTTTGCAATATTTTCACTAATTGTTGTAATAAATGCGTGAGAACTTTTTTGTTTAATATGTTATTTATGTTTAATTATTAAGCGTATTCTTCTCTTTGTCGTCATATATTTTCTTTTCCTATTGTCTGATCAACATTTCATCATGCAGACAGAAGATTAAGATGAACTAGAGTTAAAAGAGTATGAGCTTAGTTTCTTTTTTTTATTTACACTCAACTAATTTGAAATGTAAATAAAATTATCTTCATTAAAATAATAAAATTGTGTTTTTTCTCACTGATTCTTTAGTTTAAGAAAAGTAAAACTTAGTAAAAATGGAGGAGTAGTTCACTTACTCCAACCCAATCGTTAAAATTTCACCAAACATACTATTGACCATTATTAAATTAACTTTCTTCGTCGAATATTACATTATTCTAGAAATATTGAGGTCTGAAACACTGTTTTTAGCAAATGCAATTCTTTTTTCTCTGTTTACTTTGGAATTATAGGATTATTTCCCATGTGACCATTATAATTTGCTTGTCGGAGTACCCATTGAATAATTTCTTTAGAAACACATATCCCTGTTGTTGTTACAGTACTTAAAATAATTTTTACAGTACTCACTTTAAACTTTTTTTACATCTCAAATGACGTTTCTTTTGTTCATCAAACTGTAGGGCTCCTTTTTTTATTTTCTAAGTTTATTTGCACTTCTGGATAATTTTTTGTATTTATCTGAGGTAGAGCTTGCTTTCAATATCGCGAAGAAAGTTGCCTACGCCAGACATTAGAGTGATAAATTTCTGAATTTCAGAAAAAGTTTGAGTTCTCTCTCTCGGAAGCTTATTGTTGCATATAAAATACTAATTTTTTGCCGTAGAAATCACATTTTAGCGTCTGAAGGAAACAAAGCTATTATACTGAATGAGTGCTACAGAATAATACGTAGTTGCAAAAATGCTATTTTAATAGGTTGTTTAATCGATTTTGTGAAATGGAAATTTGGAGCGCTTACGTATTAATATTTCATTATAATATTATCAATTATTTATTTTTGTTTATTAGTCTAATACATTTCGTATTGTATATTTTATTGACCTTGTAAATATTAAACTGAATTGAGAATTGAATATTATGTTTTTAGAACTTTAAAAGTAGACTGAATAATGTATACTGAATTTTGGAAGCCCCACTGTGTATTGTTTCGATTCAGATTTTTTCCTCGAAGTAACAATAACTTCGTTTTTTTTCTAAATATCTTCTGTTGTTTCTCATTAATATTTGAAATTTATATTTTACTGCCCATTCTATATATATTTATTTTTTTCACTTAAATTAACACATGGATCAATAAGTTCCGAGACTAACCCAGAGATGGCTCTCGTAGTAAACCAGTAACCGGGTTTTTCTAGAGTACTAACCTTTGCTTGAAACGTGTCAAAAGCTTAAGTTGATCGGACCAGAAACAGCTGAGTTATCGAGGTTGGAGTAAAGTCGTTTTGTAGTTTGTTTAAAAAATGGAAAAAACCGAGTTTCGTGTTCTGATAAAACATTGTTTTTTAATGGGTAAAAACACCGTGCAAGCGAAACAATGGATTAAAAAATGTTACCCGGACTCTTGTCCATCAAAAACAACGATTTGTCGGTGGTTTGCCGAGTTTAAACGTGGTCGTACCGACACAAATGACGCGGAACGCTCGGGTAGACCTGTGGAAGCCGTTACACCGGAAAATGTGAGTGAAGTGACAAAAATTATAATGAAAGATCGTAAAGTGAAGCTCCGTGACATTGCTGAGATGACACAGATATCATATGGAAGTGTATTTACTATCCTTCATGAAAAATTGAGCATGAAAAAGGTTTTTTCCAAGTGGGTGCCGCGATTGCTTTCGATGGAATAAAAACAGCAACGAGTCGATGATTCAGAAAGCTGTTTATCGCTATTTACTCGCAACAAAAAAGATTTCTTGCGTCGTTACGTGACCATGGACGAAACATGGATACATCACTACACTCCAGAGTCGAAGCGGCAGTCATCTGAGTGGCGCACAGCTGGCGAAAGCCGTCCGAAAACGCAGCAGTCAGCTGGCAAAGTCATGGCGTCAGTTTTTTGGGATACGCATGGCGTGATTTTCATTGACTACCTCGAAAAAGGTAAATCGATCAACAGTGATTATTATATTGACTTGCTGGTGCGTTTGAAGGAGGAAATCGCAAAAAAACGACCGCACAGTCTCGGGACTTATTGATCCATGTGTTATTTTTAAATAATTTTCACAAATTGCTTATAATTCTAAATAACTTGTTTACTGCCATCATTATATATATATATATATATATATATATATATATATATATATATATATATATATATAGTTTGTCAACTTCAAAATATTTTCACATTCCATTCACATCCATCAAGTTAACATATATTTACTATGCATTACAGCTTCTTCGAGATTTATATACTTTTTGACTTATTTATTTTCATTTATATGCAAAAATCCATTTTAAGTCATAAGTCTAATTTATTCTTATTCTTGAACGTTAATGATAGCACAATTCCTTATTATTAGTATCAGAAGAAAAAGAATAGTATTATAAATCATATTTTACCTCAAATCTTTATATCATACATTCTTGAACCGAAGATTATCAACGATTTCGATTACCATTTTTGAGGGAGATTTCTAAGATTTGTATTAGCAAATAGTTAATATAAATTTTTCTAAAAAGTTTAAAATACTTCTCTTGATATTTAAAATATCATCAGTCGTAACTATCAATAGTTAATAAGTATTTACAGTTCAAAACAGTTATAAAAATTGATTTAACATAAAACTATTACATAGGTAGATTGACACAATAAATCTAATAATGACACTAATTATTGAAATTGAAACATTCTCTAATATAAAATTTTTAATGCAAGAAAATTATGCTTAAATTCATGACTGTTTAACACTAGAATTACCAAGGTAGGTAATGAGTGTTTCTCGGGTAATGTAATGGGTAATGAGATATGAGTGTTTTCTCGTTTCACAGTTGTATTTCAAAATTAAGCTTTCTAATTTTTTTTTTTTTTTTTTTTTTTACTTTTCCAAAAATTCGGTCAAAAGTCTTAAAACGAATTTAGTTAAATTCTAAGGAACACTTTTTTTTATTTTTATGCCTGTATACTTATAACTACCATGGAGGGGGGCATAGCTGACCGAACAAGATTAGTGCCTTTTCTTTTATTTCAAAGGGGATTTCAAATCTACATTTTTCAGTTATAAAAAAATTGTATAAAGAGATGTATTGCACCTGCATTTGGCAAAAGGGTAAGAAGGAAAGGAGGGTGTGTCCACACATTTGGCATGTACCTGTTAGGCAGTTGTGAGAGCTTTTGTGATTGGAAGCAATTGTATCTATGAATTGGAATTTTGTAAAATGTTCTTATCTCTGAAATAAAAAAAAAAAGGAAGAAAGTAAAAAGAATATTTTCCCTATTAAAAAATGAGAAGAAGGAAAAGAAATTAGTGGCACTCCAGTTTTGCACACGTTTAGTTATAGCACCTAGCAGAAGAAGCCTTTCGAGAGAAGAAGCTTTGAAATAGCTAAAGAAACTTTCAGAAAATGATTCTTGCAGCAAAAAACATCTGATGATGATGATGAATATTTTGTTGCATGAAAGAAATATTTTAGAAAATATTCATATAAATTCATCATCTGAATTCAGTTTAAGGGATTGCGAGACGAATGAAATATTCCTAGTAAATGCTGTTTAGGAATTCGTAAAAGAACAAAGAATTGTTAAAGTGTTAAGAAAATAACAATAAATAAAGGAGATCTATCATCTCTTCAAAGTGATTTGGAAGAAGCGAAAGATGGAACTATGTGGAAAATACATTAGCAGGTCTCCGTTTCTTCTGGACGACGACCTATTCAAAATATTTTAAAAGAAAACCTGGGACCTACACCATATTCCAAAAGAAATATTGCTAATAGCAGTCCTGTAACTTCCTGGAGACTTTTCGTAAATGATAAGACTTTGAATTTTATAAAGAAATGTACAGAAGTTAAAGCAAGATCAAAACTATATCATGAACTTTAGAGCACTTCTCTCAATTAACTGGATTCCTTTATTACAATGTTGTTATGTTTGAAGAACTTAATCAGCAAAAGGAATTCCCATCACTTGCCTTTGGTCAAAGACCTCGGGCCACAATTTTCCCCTTCAACAATGAGTCAGAATTTTAGAAATCATGCGATATATATGCGTTTTGATTTAAAAATTTCAAGATTAGATAGATTGAAAGATGATTAAATTGCACTATCAAATGTTTGGAATGTATTCATAGAAAATTGTCTCATGGGTTACAAACTAGAAGAAACATTACTGTAGATCAGCAGTTTTTCCCGTCAAAGACACGCTGTAGAGTTTTGCAATTCATACCAAACAAACCTGGCAAATTTGGCATCAAATTTTGGTTAGCGTTAGATGTGAGCTCAAAGTACATAATCAACGTATTTCTATATTTAGGAAAAGATTATTCCAAATAAAATGATCTAAGTGTTGGTGAAAATGCTGCTCTTAGGTTAGTATAACCTTATCTCAAAACAGGACGAAATATAACAAGTGACAGTTTTTTTAACTTTCTGAAAATTGTGGAAAGCCTAAAAGAAAATGGTTTCAGCTATGTCAGAACAATCAATATAGAAAAAGGAGAGGTTTCAAAATCCTTGAAGAAAACAAGAAAAGGATCATATTCTATAAATTTCATGACATACAATAACACAGTTCTTGATTCTTACCAATGTAAGAAACGCAAAAATGTGCTTATTCTTAACTCATTGCATTCTTCTTCAGGAAATACTCAAAATTAGAAGAAAAAAAACTCTAGAAATAATAATTTTCTGCAATTTCATAAAGTTTGGAGACGATGTTGTAGATCAGGTGACAAGAAAATATTCCGTGAAATCTACATCAAGACGTTGGACAATGCATGTTTTTTTTTCCTTCAATATTTTAGATCTAGCTGTGATTAATGTATGGGTAGCTTTTAAGAAGACAGCAAATTCTAATCTGAGCAGAAGAGACTATATTCTAAAATTATAAGATGAGCTAAGAGAGAAATTTATTGCAAAAGAGGCAGCCCACGTACTTCCCCAAAAGTTTCAAACAAGCAAAAATAAAAAAGTAAATGCAAAGATAATAATAATCATATCCTGTGTGAAAAATGTTCAAAATATGTATGTATAAGACTATAGAATTCTGTATGAAATGTTTCGAGAACAATTAGTACAATATAAGTAAAATTTCATATATATTTAATTTTTATTGTGATGTAATGTCTTATTAATCTGTAAGAATATTAGAAAATTAAATTAAATTTATAAAAAAAATACAATTATTTAAAAGTTATTTTTGCATTTCATTTTATATAATCTGCCAAAATATTAAAGCATGTATTCTGCAATTAGAAATTTAATTTTATTAAAGATAATTTCTTATTAACTAAATTTCATATTAAATTGTATTCTAGAAGCTAAATTTAAAAAATCATTCATTAAAAGTCATTCTATTAAATACGAAACACTTTAATTTCCTTCTGTATTATCATAAAAATTAAGAATGTGACTGAAGTCAATGGGTCAGCTATAACCTACTCCGGTAGTTCTAGGTATATCAGAAATAAGGCAATTCTAGTGTTAAAAGGTAATTGAAAGGAATATTAGAAAATGGAAATGAAATACAAAAAGATAACTTCAATTTCAGTTTAAAAGTACTGTATTAATACAATATATTTTCATATAATATAAATATTCCAAATTCTATTTTTTTTTTTAATTTCCAGGGCAAGTATAAGAAAGAAAAATTAAATCCATAAAGCTTTTAAAAGAAAATTTAATTACATTATATACAAGATAAAAGTGGAATTCTAATGGCGAATAAATAAATTTCATAGAAAAATAACACAAATATTAATATCTGATAGTAAAATAATCATTCTACAATATATTTAAGTATAGTATATTTAAATTTTATTATTCAAAAAAAGATATAGGTTTTTGAGGCAAATAAGTTGCGAAGTGACACTAATTTTTTCCCTCACTTTTTTTACTTAAAATTCTTAAGCATTTCAGTTAAAATTTTCTTTTGACAAATCAGTTTTACAGTCTATATTCTCGTTACAAAATAGGCTGTAACAACCATTGAAATAAATTTTATTTTCTTTAGGAGGCTATATAATGTTTGCACCGTCATATACGATAAATTTCTCCCATTGTTCTAAAGTCTCATAATTAGCTTTTCAAAAGAGATTCATTATCCTTAGAGACGGAGTTGATATTCTACAACATATTGCGTGTCAAAGATTTCATTGTTATTCCTCAGAGATCTTATGGAACCCTCAAAGGAAAACTGTTGAAATATCAGCTTAACAAACGTAAATCTCCCTTTTCGTTGATCCGTAGGAAAGTATGATTCTTCGGGATTCCAGGGAAATTTGCAGTAACTTGAAGAGATGGTTTTCATGGTGTCTGGAGATGATGAATTGTACTCAAAAGATATCCGACTAGCATCGACTCGAAGGCTCACATGAATACCAAAATACTTACAATTTTGTTATAATTTAACGATTTTAAGTCAAATGCATTTTCTGGGATTAAATGTGCATGAGAGATATTTGATTCGCGTAGACTGACAAAGGATCATAAATAAAAATGAATCCTGGAATCGTCTGTATAAAGTATGCGAATGTTGAAATACAAAATGACCAATAAGAAACTTAAAAGATGATTATTTGGCATAAGTTGTTCCAAATAAAATATTTTTTGAAACAGAATTTCCTTAAAAAGAAATCTTTGCCACTATGTGTGATACTCAATAATGATGGGCTGCATCTTCTGATATTAGATTTCATGAACCGGTTGTTTATTTAGTTAATGAACATGTTACATTAAATTATAATGATTTAATACATCTCACTAACATTTTAGAAATTTACTTCAAAGTAATGATTCTTACAGGAATCGACAAAATACTCCGTTTAAAATTAAATAAATGGGAGGGGGATTAGTTTGATATCTGTGGAATTCGTATGTAAATCCAAAATCAAATGGAAATTTTTGGAAATGTATATATAAATATCCTTGTAGATTACAACAATAATAAAATAAACCATTTTTTACTTTAAAAGTAATATAGATACAAAGAAATTATTAAACCCCAAATGTTTTTTAAATAAGTGTTTTAAAAATGATACAATACGGTCTGAAACAAAATTAAATTTTTCAAAAAAATCTTTTCTACTAACTATTATTATCTGCTAAAGATATATTTGTCACATTATTACACTTTATATGTTTATTTTTAAGTTTCATCTCTATGTGTATATTTTTAAAACATATTTTTCATATGCATTTGCATGAATTTAAACAGTTTCGTATGAATGTATGTATTCATTCAGAAGATTCAGTTACTTCTCTGAATAGATTTTTACTTATACATTAAGGAGAGTACTTTTTTATTTCGTTCTTTGAATAATTGTAATATAATACTACAACAGATAAGAAAACGAAAGAAGTTTTTATCAAATATCTATTTAATTCAAATTCATAAGCCAATATTTTCAACAACATAGATTATTATTAATAAAAAATACGCAAATTTCTTGCAATAATTTCATATTATTAATTCTTAACATACAAGGTCATTACAAAATGATCACCTGTCGAATTTATTATCTTTTGAAAAATATTGTAAATATGAATATATATATATATATAT
>BMAW01086698.1:20844-46548 GCA_019974015.1 Nephila pilipes
GCAAAGTAAGATAATAAAATATTAATTCGTGAAATACAAGATAAGTGAAATGTTTTATAGAACATTTTTACACTTTCTTATATTTTATTTAGATCGTCATGTATATTTCGTTTTAGAAATGAAACTTTAATTTTAATGAATGCAAAATATTAATAAAAATATAGATATTCATTTCTATAAATATAGACACATGCAGAAAAAAATTACACATTTCCTTTCCAAAGATAATTTTATAATTAATTACGGATCCTTTACATTCTGCAAAACCGAATAATGAACAGTTTTTGTTTTAATTTAATTGCTCTTTCTTCTTCTACATTGTTTCAGGAAAAGAGAATTATGTGCTTAAATTTAAGAAATACTGTTTTAATTTTAGTGTTGATTAGGTAGCTGTAAGTGTATAGTTTCATTAATAATTATTGTTTCAATATGTGCATTTTTAAATAGTTTGCCTCATTCACTTAATTTTATATAATTTATTTATGGTGATAAAATCATTTTTATATGGCATACAAAGGAAGTAAAGTTCTGTTTCAACAATCATTAGTATGATATTTAAATTAGGAAATTGATTATGATATTTTAAGCGCTTATTTTGGTAAATATACAGTTTTTATTTATACATTCTTCTGAGAATGAAAATAATATTATAAGGTTTTCTGGCATATTTTGTCTCTTTATGCTTAACAATATATTAGTTTAAAAATAAGATGTTTCTAAAACAGCGCAGCTTTCTGAATTTCATTTATCTTTTGGGTTTATAAAAAACTTTATGTACACTTAGATTTATTTTGAATTTATATAGGATCCCAACTTACTATCTTTACTTTAATAAAGAATAGGTTTGTTATAACTTAATTAATTTTTCAATTACTCTTTTATTTGGAAATCTTTTGTTCGAAATGGACGGAAATTTTTGGTTACAGAGAGGGAAAGCTGAAGGAACAATTACACCATGTTAGTTCCTTGCACTATGCATTACAAAGAAATTTCATTTTGTTAGTATATCTTTACTGGACATTTGAAATAACCTTTGAACCTTTAAGAAGAATATTGTTTATCTTTGAAATGCTTTTTTAATTAAAGAGATCAATTCTGCTCTCTCATTTAGTTTCAGTTACATTTTATTTTTTCAATATTTTATTATATTAGAGGTATTTCTATTGCCTTACTTCTTTTACAAATATAAATTTATAACTAATGGATCACAATATATTTTTAATGAAGTCGTATTAAAGCATTAAAGAACTATAATAAAGGAAATACATCCTCAATATACAAATAAAATTTTAAACCAACAAACAATAATACAGAAATAACAAGCTTATATGATAATTTATTCACTTTCATAATCAAACCTCAAACATATAATCAAAATCTAAATTTCATAATCAAAATCTACCTCAAACGTATCCATATAATCCAAAGTTTTGTTGTTATTGTCTCATTTGGTTATTGTAGTTTGTGAAACACCAAATGTTATCTTAAAAAGAAATTCAATATAAAAACTAAATTAAATAATTTCTTAATTCTTATGGTAATATTAAATCGCAGAATATAAAAACCTCTGTTTGTATTCAGAATATAACTTATAGCGTGGACGCTATCGTGATTTTTTCTACTAAGACTTTGGGACTTAAACGAATTAGCTTGAATTAATCAAAATCTCAAAGGAAGAAAGAGGACTTATGTACAATAGAATTTTAATTATTAATGTATAATACAATTAAATTATTATTTTAAACTTATTTAAGAGTAGTATATGAATATGATTGAGAAATTGCATTTACAAACATTACGGAATTTAATACAGAGTTTGTGGAAGAGAGATTGACCTGTAAATATAAAGAAAGGAATTGTGACCGTTTTGCCAAATGAAAGAAATTATCGGATCACAGCCAGAAAATATCTACATAGAATAAAGGAATAGAATCGTCAACAATAAATATTCTAAGTACTTGATCCCGATGGTTGCAGCACATCTAAATACTTTGTTTTATTGGGCACTAGATTCTGATACATATGAGACATAACCAAAGAAAAGAGTAAAGATTTACTAATTATTATTCGTAGGTATGGATAAATTAACATGGGCAACATCCTTACCTGACTTTCTATTGATTTGTATATTTGTTAGTAACTCTTTTAAATGTGAATAATAATGGCAAGATTTTATTATACAGGCAATATTTTAGAATTTCTTGAAAGTTTAGAGTAGAATCTCAAATTGTATAATATTCTGACCACATTACAGCGCACATATTTGCGAAATCATAGATTTACGAATCATTTTAGAAGCACTGGACTAGTACTCTGTGAATAAAAAGACCGTGATATGTGGTACAGATACAGGATTCCAAAAATTAAAGCACGTGATAAGCATGCCTTAGCGATAATGAATGATTACACAAAACTCGAATCAGGAATTTTAGCATCCAAACAACATTTTAGCCAGTTCGCTACCGATTTTATCTACAATATTCTGTAGTCACTTAATTCCCTAACTTCGAAGCAAGGATTGTCCAGTATATCATAAATTGATTAGCTCTGAATGTACCATACTGATATAGAGAATGTGAAATACAAATAGATAGTACAATCAGAATATACAATACTGATTGCCGGATTTTATACAGCTAAAAAATCGTACTAAGAAAGCTCAGCTTATTCAAAAACCTGCTATCTATGAGGACAGCCAATTTCCTTGTAACTCAGTGACCCCATCAGAATAGTATCCCATTCCGAAATATCAGTAGAATACGGAGTTGAGACCCAACTTTTAACATCGCTGATCACCAAATAAACAGTCTGCTTACCATAATTCGTACGCTCCACCAGTATCAACTTTCGGAGAAACGTAGTAATTCCTAAATCATCGTCAGATTAAATTAATCAGCAATCAGGGCTCTTCGATTGCATGATACTCCAAAATCTTCAATTATAATTCCTACAGGGAATGCAATTATTATTAATTCAATAAATATTCCTATAGCTCTGCATGATACCTCTGTAAGTCTGTTGTGACATACTGGAGCAGAGAAATATTTTGTGTCGACTATGTTTTAGTGTAAATATTTTCATTTTGTTAGAAAGGGAATCTCTAATATTTCAGTGATCACAACACAGGATGCAAGATTAAAACCGTAGGATGCATAACTTTAACTGATGGCATTAGGGATAGTAAGATGATTTGGTAATATAATATTAATGAGTTAATTAAATAGCTCTTGTGCACAATTGGTCGATTTTATGCATTGAAACCATAATTTCCTCAATTTCCAGGCCTCCATATTATCCATCTCAGATTCGAAACCGTAAGTGGGAAGTGGTGAAATTGGTCTAAATACACCAGACCTATACAAAGTTGACTACGATGCAGCAACACACTTTAAATACTCTTCCAGAAATTTCAAGAATTGTTCTCCGACCAACCGAATCTAAACCCTCTTCTTTGCAATAAAACTGATACAAGAAATCATTCACCAGATGCATCTCTGCTCTATCCATATGATCGAGAATAACAAAACATAATTTAATATCATGTTGATAAAATATTATAAGATTATTATTCCCAATTAAGTTCCAGTATGCTTCCCCTGTGTTTCGTCTGCATTTTAATGTAGGAAAAAATAATAGTAAGCCGACCAATTCACTTGAAGTTTACAGTTTTGCTATCAACAATCGTAAGCTTAATTTCATTACAAGATATCAATGGTTTCTGTTACCATTAATTGAGGATTTGCTGATGAGTTTTCCTTATTGTCTTTATTATGACAATATTGAATATCCATTCCGTATCTTTTTTTTTTTCACCTGGTATTCAATTTGACTGAAATCTCCGAAATCGAGTTTATAACTAAGAATTGATTTTAGCATTCACTCGAATGTAATTAGAGTTAATTGGATGGGTTCTCAATTAACAAAGGGTGATATATATAACACTGAAGTATCTTATAGGAATATTTTCCAGTGTTTTTATGGATGACGTTATTATTGGATCGAAATCTTTTCAGGAACACGATACAAATTTAAAAGCAATTTCCGAAGTTACAAAACATGAGTTTAACATTAAATACTAAAAAATACCACTCTGTTTGTGAGGAATTAAAATACATCAGATTAATATTTAATAGTAATGGCGTGCATATCGTTTCTTAAAATTTCAATCTATTTTAGAGATATCAGCCCCGAAGAACGTGCGAGAAGTACCAAAATTCTTGGGGATGACAGGTTGCAGTCAGAAGTAAATTAAAAATTATATTAAATTGTGCGAACCACGATACGCGCTTAAAAGAAAAAAGGTAATATTCAATTAGTCTCTTGGAAGGCAAAATGCCTCTTGACGTTATTTGTTTGACAACGGCTATTGTGTTAAAATTACTATGTTTCAGTTCCCTCAATGCTTTATATATTTTACCATTGCATTCGGCTTTGGTACTGAATTGACCCAACAGGAGAAACCAATAGCTCATCCAACGCGTATGCTAAAAGTAGCAGAATGGATTTACATAATAATAGAAAAAGAACGTTCAGCTGTAATATGAGCCTTATAATAATTTATGTCGTATTGTGGGTCTATTAACGATCAAAGCGATTTCCGATTATTTTTGTGTGTGTTGTGTTTGTGAGAACTCACTAAATTAACTAATGAGAAAAAAAATTCATGTGAAATGATCCGGTGGGCATTAAAATTAGCGAAATTTAAAGAATTATTGATTTTCTATAAAACAGTTACCTTTCTGCTAAGCAAATCTGAATGAATCATCATTATACTCAGTATTCCCTTTAAAATCGTTAAGCAAATAGTGAAATTTGTATAATTTTTAACGTTTGCTATAGTTAATTATAGTTACTCTCTAAAATTTACCTATAGAAAAATTCATTATATTAAAGAGTAGCAAAACTGTCCTACTTGTCTATACAAAGTCAATTGTTTTCGCCCAGCTTAGTAAAATTTATTTTTAAAAAATAATGCTTACATAATTATTCGTATCAAAACGATATAAACTAATTTTTTGATCGATACTTTCCAATTTATCAAAGTAAAATTATTTTTTATTCTCTCTTTCGATATACCTCAAGCTATTCACACTCTTTTTTTTTATCAGTGTTTCTTATTGTCTAGAGTATCTTTATTTACTTTTTAAACTACAATGGAATTAAATGCTATTTGAAAGAGAAATAATACTTATTTTGGTAATTACGAACGTAACTGACATTAACTACAAGAAAGAAAAGAAAAAAAATACTGCATTTACTTTGGAACAATTTTTATCATTGGAAGACATTGCTTTCCTTTTAAGAATTTATCTATCTATCTATCTATCTATCTATCTATCTATCTATCTATCTATCTATCTATCTATCTATCTATCTATCTATCTATATATATATATATATATATATATATATATATATATATATATATAAACAATATCTCATAAAGTAGAGATTATAAGCTCTAAGAAATGAAAATTAAACTTTACGCCTTCGTAAAATGACGTTGCAATTCCCTAACTTTCATTTTTTCGTCTTGCATATCACTTTCAAAGTCTCATTGTTGAAGAACTTGTAAAATAAAATTTAGAAATATTTCAGTTTTAAAATATACTCTAAAACATCACTAGTGGTAGGACTTCGAACCCAAGTTATAAGTCACATATAATGGCATCCACTTCTTATGACAATCTTTGATTCTTTCTAATCTAACATCAAAAACTTGTTTATTTAGGAATAACTGAGGATCATGAAACGCGTATCATTGTTTATCAAGTTATATAACATGCTTCAATCTAAAACAAACTAAATTTGCTGTTATATGATTACGCTTTCTTATTTTGCTGTATTTATTCCCAAAACACACGTTATGTATAATATTTTAAAAGATTAAAACATGTGTGTAGGAAATCAGAATCATAGTAGTATCACACATACATAATTGAAGAAAGAAAACAAACAAAGGGCTGAAATCGATTATCGTTGGAGAAAAAGAGCGTAACATTCTTTTTTCTATAAATCTATAGTTTCTGTCAAATTCTGTTACAAAGATTCTTCTAGTGCAAATACAGTTATTTAAAGAAAAAAATAAATTTAATAATTTACAAAGTTTCAATGACTTTTCTTTCAGAAAAGTTTTAAAATGTTTTTCCGAGTCTCTATTAAATTTGATCGATTTCTTTTTATCTTCGAAGAACACACTTCTCTTTGGCAACTAGAAAGGAATATTGACTATAAGAATAGACGTGTATTGACACAATTTATGATAAAGTTTTATGCTAGAAGAATTTAATGTCGTAATATCAGTTCTGGAAAGATTGGAGCTTGAAATGTTATTGAAAGGGCTCCGTGCTTGCTTTTCCTCAGCCTGATATACAATATTTCTGTTCCTAATTCGTTCCAATTAAAATATTCGAAAAAAAAGAAATTTTTTAAAAGATTCAGCGTTATATCTATAAAATAGAGAGTTTAATTTACAAGAATATAAAAAGCAAGATTCAATTATTGTACCTCAAACATTATTTGGAAAATGGCAAATTGGGAATGTAGCTCAATGTTAAACTAAATAATAAGCAGTAATACCTAATTTTGATTTTAAGTGAAGTCATTCTACTAAATCTATGATAGGCGAAAACTAAATATTAACTAAACGAAAACTAAATATGCTTATTATGAGTTAAAGAATTTTAAAAGTATTTCATTCAATTCTAAATAATAGTATTCCTGATTTGGATAATTTTAAAAATGTTTCATTGTATTTATGTAGCATCTCTTTTGATTGTCATGCTAATTATATCACTGCAGATGTATAAAAATATAAAATAACTAATAACGATAATAAACCACTAGTTACTTATTATTCTCGGATATGCAAAGGCGAAATTTTAAATTAAAAAAAAGACTGTTTCCTTTTTTTCTTTATTCTTGGCAGGAAAACTAAAATATTGTTTTAAAGAAAAACATAACATTTAAAGCTAAAAATTTTAACAATTAGAAATTATTTGTAGCTTCAAATAAAAGGTTTATCCGCTTTTAAAACACCACTTGTTTTTTAATAAATGTTTTCTCTTATTTTCCTTTGTTTTTGAATCCTGTTCTTTTAAGTAATTTAATCAGTTTAAGTGAATTGGCCATTTATATATATATATATATAAAGGTTTCTATCCCAAATCTATACTTCATTTTAATTTGTATTATTTCTTACCAAGCATAATTTCAATAATTGCAATGATTGATGATAATTAAATATATCTCTCATTTTTCAGTAAACCAAAAAATTTAGTCAAAAGTGTTATTAATAGTTTTAAATCTCGTAAAATTTTTCCAAGTCAAATCAATTCGGAAAACGTAAATGTAAATAGTCGAAGATTCAATTCTTTATTTCTACCAAAGATATTTTAAAAGATATAAGTTTCTTACATGAAGAAAGAAATGTATCTGACTCATATGTATTAAATGTAAATACCATTAAGTTTCTTCACTCAGCTGAAATATAACAGACAAGTTCTTGCAAGAATAAAGCTATTAAACAATGTTCTTGTCACTTACATAACATACAAATCCCTTAAAATCTGTAGAAAATCAAATTCCTTTCCCATTTTTACAGTAGCTCTAACAAAATCCACGCCAACACTTTTTTATAAGTAAAGCACTCCATAGATGAAAATTACAGACTTGAATCTTGGGGATTTGTTTTTTTTCTTCCATGAAGTATGTAACATAAGATAAAAGTACTGCGAGCAGCAACTACATCAGGAACAAACATTTTGATGGAGAAAGCACTAACAGGCTTTCTACTGGAAGCATTTCCTCTCCCTTTAGACATTTTAGGAGATGCTACAAAATTCAGTCCATGTTGTTTAAAAGATGAAAAAAACATGTACTTTTTCAAATTTTTTTGCAGTAATATTTCGCTAGTTAAAGGTTTTATTAGTGATAAAAATGAAAATTTCTTAAAACATATTAAGATTTATCTACACATAAATAGAATTCTCAATATCATAATAATGCCTAAGATACTTCTTAATTTTTAGCATTGAATGCTGCAAAGAGCAAAAGTTCAGTTTATTATATTATTTTACTTTTCATAAAAATTCCTCTAATTATTGCTAAACAGATTTTAAAATTCATTAATAATAATTAATTAATTAATATTAATTTATTCACATTTACACACATATGCCTGCTATTCCTCGATTAATTTCATGTGCTAAATTTTGTGTTTATAGGTCTATAGAATAAACTACTATTCATTTTAATAACCATTTTAAATTAGAAATAATAAAATACAGGGCATAAAAATATGTTATTAACTCTACATGTTTACTGATCCTAAAATATGAGGAATCAATTTTCCAATTGTATTATTCTAATTTTTCATCTCATAAATATAATCTGGATTCTCTTAACGAACAACTTAGTAATACTTCCGAATCGAATTTTGATCTGAAGAATAGATGTACGCATGTTGAATTAGATATTTAAAATTCTAGCAAAATTTAGATATCAACACACAATTGAAACATTTTTTTGGAATATTGTAATTTTCATTCTTCTAGATAATAATATAGCTATAAATCTTTTAAATAATATTTCACTGCAAAAACTAATTTGTAACATATGACCCAAGCGACATAATCTCAAATGATTTCCTATTTCGGTTTTGTTCATGTATGTATTTATAATGGTTTGTGAATTAAAATGGCATATTTATTTATGAAAAAGATGCAATTAGAATCCGTATGTAACAAATTATCTTTATTTTGTTGTCATTGGATTAAATTTTAAAAACGATTAGAATATGTGTTGTCATTGAAAACATTCTAGAAATATCTTTATATGTATACTGTGTAATGAAACCCTAATTGACTAAGAATTTTAAGTTTTATAAACTCTCTTAACTCTAATTTTACTCATTACCGAGTTCAACAGTTTTAGAAACAAAAGGAAACTGAAAACTATCAACTGTTAATAAGTTCAAACTCTACCAAAGCAATTAAATGATATAATTATTTAATTTTTGATTTTTATTTAAAATATTTTGAAAAATTTAGTAAAATATTTGTCGCTCCTTAGATGTAAGTATATTTATAATGAATTAGAATCTCAAATTTTTATACAAGAGGCTGACGACATTGGATATTGATTTACAATAATGAGCGTTTTCCATGAACACGTTGCGTGATCATTTAAAAAATTTACATTTGTTACAACCATAAATTTAACCTTTCAGGATGTAGTTCTTAATCTATAATAGAGACAAGAGCCATTTAAAACAAATAGCTAATATCACTTCGCTATTTTAATTGATTAAAAACTATTCTTTTCAATTAAAAAAATCAAAGTATAGGGGTTTTCTTAATACACAGTTCTAATGAGTAGGGATGACTATGAATATAAAGCAACAATTTTTCAAACAATTACTTACATCCAGAACATATACTTGAAAAACTAATACGAAATATGTTTATTCTATGTAAATACGATGAGAGTGCACGTTAAGGATATCTTCTTTTTGCTACATAGTCAAAATGAAAAACGAGGATTGTTTAGTTATACGAATTTTAAACGAATTACATTTATATACATATATTTACGATTTATATATTCAACATTTAAGTATATTCAGAAAGCATAAGAATGAAAGAAAGCATAAAAAATACTATTAAGAAAGCATAAGAATGTCTTGGGAACAACCGAATCTTAAAAGGTATTTTTATAATGCTGTGCTTAACTGATAGCAATTTAAAATACTGTTTTTATGTTTAAAATACAGAAAAATAGGAACAGTGTCAACAAACTTAAGATATAATTTATTTTTGATTATAATATTTGTAATTATTATAAGTATTTTAATTTATTTTATTTTGTTATTTTAACATTTTATTTTAAATATAAGTTATATAGGTAGTCAAATGATGTTTAAAAAAATCTTAGTAAACAAACCATAATTTCCAAACTTTTGCATACATTTTCAATCAATTTCAAACAATTCATACTCTATTATATGTTCTTCTATTCTACTGTAGGTTGTTGTTGTTATATTCTGAATAGAATTTATATATATATATATATATATATATATATATATATATATATACTTTTCTTTAAGCTAACATTATCATTGTGATACAGTTCAATAATTTATTACAAAATTTTTACTATGTGTTAATCAAGATTCAAATTTTATTCAATGTATCGATTTCGTATGTTTATGTTTTGCTCAATTGTCAAATTTAATTCTAGAAAAGGTAAATCTTTTACTAAAAAAGTTTCAGAAGAAAAGAAATTATTTATTCCTTTACAAAAAAAATGCATTTAAGCAAAGTGAATCAGAACATTATTTTAACTTAATTTTCTTCTAATATTTTAAACAAAGTCTTAATTGTACTCACGCTTCACTGAATATAGAAATATTTGCAATTTTTGATACATATACATGTGTGAGTGTGTAAATTTTAATTTTCCTTGACAAAAAGTGTTCTAGAATTGTTAATTTGGTCATTTTTTTCCAGTAATTTTTTCAAAAATTGAAAGGATATTTTTTGAAAAAAATGGTGATGTAAATTATTTTTAAATAAAAAATTTTTCTTCTTTTTTGGATAACATCATTGCACTTAAAATAAAAAATAAATTGCTTCAGTACATCAGTATTAATTCGAATTTTATTTTTAAGACTTTTTTTTTTTTCTATGAAAGCAAATAAAATTGTTTAATTGTATTTTATTGGTTTAAACCACATCTACTAAATATCTAACAATACATATAAATATTCAAATTGAAAAACAAAAACACCATACTACAAATGAAAGAAATTAAATGCTGAGAATAAGAGCACAGAAATTTGGTTCTTTTTATTTTTCATGAAGAATACTTCCTTAAATTTGACATCAATTTGACAAAATATTAAAGATATTTGTATTATTTGTTCGTTCATCAATATTAGTCTGAGCTTTACTGATGGTAATCCCAAGTCATTACTGAAAAAACACAAGGCCAAACAAATAAGGAAGGAATTAACTTCCAGAAAGGAATTTCATTAAAATAAGCCGTTATTTGATGAACGAAATAAAACATGTGTATCCAGTGCTAATTAAAATAATGAATAATAAATATTTGCTGCTAGCAGTTTAATTATCTGATGAATAATGTAGTTTGAGGAGTTTTATATATTGTCTGAAATGTAGTTTTGTCTTTTTTCATTGATGTATAACTTCTGAAATATTGTACTACATTGATTTTCTGAAAAGTGTATCATAAAATTCACTTTTAATGTATATGTGTCTTAGAGTGCAAGAAAAAAACTACATTCTTGATATCAATTTAGAGTCTATAAGATATCTAAGAAACAAAATGTATTAAAATTATATGGTGATAATCTAATATAATCCTTTTTACTAAAAAATGCTCGTAATTAAATTTTCTTTTCGAAAATAGGATTTATTACCAGAAACTCTGTTTAATGATTTAAATGATAGTAATTGCCATTTCTTAAATATTATTCTCCTATCGCAAAGGTTGTTTTAAAAAATAAAAATTTCCCACTTCAAATTAAAGTAAAGTTATTTGGCTTGAGTTCTTAAATCAAAGACCTTTTCTGCTTCGAATAAAATATTTCATTATTTATTATATAAAATATAATTTATTATTATGAAATAGTTCTTTATTATTTATTTCATAGCATTAAAAAATCAATATTTTATTTTCATTTTGTTTTGTTTCTTAAAAAAGACTCTTTATAAATTATAAGTAAAATGTAAAAGTAAAAATGTATAAGTATTAATATTATACAAGTAAAAATGTAAAAATATAAGGGAATTAAAAATTGATAATTGAGTCGATATTAGTGAATTTCCCCCGTTTTTTGTACAATGTATATATTCCACCATAATACTAAATCGTTTTAAGCTACTAAATTAGTATGTTCCATTTTTTTCCATTTCTATTAGTGATCACCTTTCATTGAAGTTTATTCAAATATTTGAAACTAAAGTAAAATTCATTTTGTAGTCTTCGGTAAGATTAATCTTTAAACAATTGAAATAAGAAATGTCAGATTAAACATGAGAAATATTTACTCAAGAGAGAGATCAATCGAATTTGGAATCTTATGTGGGTTACATCGCAATTCATTTGTTTGATTCTTATACATATTGTGGATTCAGGAATAAGGTGCAATGATAGTTGAGAAATTTCGATCTGATTTTCACTAATTATTTACCATCATTTATTATTTCCTATATCCTTTAAGTAGAAACTTACTTATGTTCTTTCTCTGAAATTAAAAATTGTTAATATGTTTGTTGTAATAAAAGAACGATTAAATCCTGGGTATAATATCTTTGTGTGTTAGTATAGTATCCGTCTGAAGTACATTAGAATTTAAATCGAAGTTAGAATTCCATGGATTTTACATAACTTATTTTAGTTATTTTGGTTATTGTTATACAAAGTTCATAAGTTTTTTTTCATGAACTACAAAACACTTTGAGGAAATGAAAATTAATTTGCTTATGATACCAATATATTCAATTATATTATAGCGAAATATGAACTTAAATGCTTTATGAGGAATTTCTACTTCAACTTAAAGCATCTCATTATAAAAATATAAAACTAAAATTTTTTTTCCGTAACAGGAAAGGTCTTTGATTTAAAGTACTTGAATCAATTAACTTTACTTTAATTTGAAATGGGAAATTTTTGTTTTTGAAAACACTGTTTGTGATAGGATATTAATATTTAAGAAATGGCAATTAATTCCATTTAAACCATTAAATTGAGTTTCTGGTACTAAATTTTGCTTTCGGAAGGAAAATTTAACTATGAACACTTTTTTTAAAAAGAAGATTATATTAAATTATCACCATATAGTCTTAATACATTTTTCTCCTTACATTTTTCTAAAACATTATGCATAAACTAAGTAATTTGATGATTTTATTATTACCTTAGTATTTAGCTGATAAATAATTCTACTTATTTTTAAAGAACTTTAAATTGCATTTAAACTGCCCGTAATACATGTTTGATCAAATAAACTTTATTACAGTTTACCTTAGAAAAAAAAAGTCAAAGTTTACTGAAAGTGATTAACTACGTCAAACAATCTATTATGAAGTTTACCCTAAAATCTAAGTTTCTTTCTCTTTCTCTTTTTAATACCACGTAAATCAATCTGCTTAGACGTGTTTACAAATTAAATGCTTTGAAGCACAAATCCTTCTTTCTAAAGTAAGCTATATCCAGTTGTCGTAGCACGTTCTATCCCCCTATCACATAGATCGCTTGCTCCGTCACTTTAGATAAATCTTTCTCATTCTTCCAAGCATTCATAATCAGCTTTCCAAAAGAGATTCATTAGCTTTAAAGTCGGATTTCATTTTATGCACCATCGAATGTCATTGGCTTCATTGTCATTCTATCGAGGCTCACAATCTCGGCTTTTCGAAATATTTGATAATTTTTTCTACTGTCCGAAAAACCAATCGATACTTCAAATTTTCAAAAATATTTATAAGACTCGAAAGATTGGCTTAAAGAAATGACAGATTGTAATATTTTAAGGAATTTGAACTTTGATGGTATAAATTGATAGAGATGACAGAAACATTGCTCATATGAAAGAAAAAAATATCTTAAATTTTCAAATAGTTTATCAATATCATACTAAATATATTTTTTGGGAAGTCTGTGCTTCTAGTATATATTATTACAGAATTTTCAATTTATGCCTCTTTTGTCACAAGGCCTATACTAATAAGGAAATAGATTAAACAAACATCTGTAAAAGTTAAATGAAAATTAAATACTCCATTAGCTAATACATAGGGTATTTACGATATAGTACCCAATCTTTGAAGATCTACTGTTACTAAAATCCTTTAGTAAAATTGAATTAAAAAATAATCATCTAAGATTTATGAAATTGCAGATGTTGAATGTCACCACCACCAGAAAAAAACACAAATAAAATGTAGTCAATGTTAGAACTATCTCTAACATGTGTTTCTTACTGCGGAAAGAGTCAAATATGCAACATATCTACGCTAGTAATAACGACAATAGTGAACTTTTGCAATAGAATAGGTCAAACTTTTGTCTTATGATGTGGCATAAAACACATCAACCTTCGATGGATCATGTTTTACTTCCCTAGTCACTCTTTCTGACATGTTAATAGTGTATCTGTTTACTTTAAAATTAGAATGAAACGTCATTCCATTGCTAAAGACCAGTTTAGATATGAAGGACTTATCTTTATTGAGTTCATTGAGAGCAAACTTGCATAAATTTAATACGTGTTCTTCATTAGTTTGGGTAATACAGTGTACCAGCTGTAACTTGGTTTGAAAATCAATACTTGGTTCAATTAACATTTTCTACACTTGCTGCTTTGGTGGATTGGTCGTGAAGTTGATGATGGTTATGTTCTTAGTGTGTAGCTTCTAATAAGCTTTGATTTAATAACATGTATGTTGTTTTTTGGGGGGAAGGGGACACTTAAAAGATAAAATGTTTTTGGTGCCATTAACAGTAATACCGATGATACGATAATACGATTAATTGCAGCTATTCAAACTGTATTTCGAAAATGCTGAAAATTGTGAGGGACTTAAGTTCTATTCTCGATTGGAATGTTTCTATTGGCAGTCGCTTTGAATATTTATAATTTTATAAGCTCTTAAGTACTACTTTTAATTTAATTTTTCCAAACAATATTGCAACATTTTTAGTTTTGTAATAACAGTTCTTCAAAGGTGGAATGTCATCTTATACACATCCCATTTAGTGAAATTAAAGTAGCACAGATTTACACATAACACAATATCCATACTTATACTTGTATTTGTACTTCTGTGAGGGTCTTTTCTTTTCAACTTCCGCTAGAGCTGCTAAATAACGTGACAAATGATCGGAGGAGAGTATATGTGATAGGAAACTTCGCATTTCTCTAACTATAACCTCTGCTATTATCAACGCTACTTGCTATTTAAAGTTAGATGTGGGCACGCAAACATAGATGGTACAATTGAAATTCTCGCCAAGTGCGAGTTGCTTATTGTTATTTGTTACAATACGATAATTATTATAATAATACTGGGTTGTCTTAGAATGCTTACTTAATTTGTTGCTTAAATAAAGCGAGAATGAAGTAAAGTTTCATCGATACTCGTGACCAGGATTTTGACTAAATTTTTTTTGTGATCACTGCAGCCAAAACCAAGATTTCCAAAAGTGTTTTTTTTTCATTACATTAGTACTGGAGACCTATATTTTGAAAATACTTTACCACCCACTAAATGGCTTCAATAGGGAATCAGACAACTTTTGAGCTCTGTATTATTTAATATAGGAGTCTAGCGAATTATTTTTCTTCCGCATAATTGTTCCTCCTTTGTGTGTAATGTCTTGAAATAATATTTATTTAAAATTAACACTAAAATGAGCACGAGAAGCATGATTTAAATACAATATAAGCAAATTTGGTTTGCTAAGTTATTTTTCATAGAACTCCTTGTATTCTTAAGTGGGAAATGTTTTTTTTTTTTTTTTTTTTTTAATTTTTTTATTGAATTTCAACGACATACCTCAGTAACTTTTATTGATGTATGCATCGTATAGCGATTAATCTGATAAGTGTGTTTAATACTGCATAAATTATGTAACTATAGTTGTTCTGATAATTTGCTATATATTTAATACCCTTACTATATATTTTATGTTGCGATAAGTTTGATTTGTATAAGACTAGTATAAGATTTGTATAAGACTAGTATAAGATTTGTATAAGACTATTTTTAAAATTTTACTGTTGAGTATTAATTAGTATGGTTTCCTCTTTCCCCCAATACTTTTTGTATTATTGTTTCTTGTGAAATTGTGTAGCAATTATAAATTTCTTGGAAATTTAGTTAATCCTTTATAGCTTGTTGCTAACATTCTTTTTTTTTTCTATTGTACAATGAATAAATAAAATTCAATTTGATGAATCATTTGGTTAGATAAATTTCATCAACACGTTTACAAAACTAATTTTAATAATTTGAAACGAGTTCCATTCACCTACATAAAAACAGTTCATCATCAGCTAATCATTATGATCCCGTGCAAAATGCAAGCAGACTCATCTTTAGTCGTTGCTTCATCACCGATTCCCTTATTGATTTAGTTCTAAATTTTCTGAAGAAGGGCGCATTTTCAACCTATAATTTTTTTTTGTAAAATTCAAGAAGTAGTAAAGCTTTAATCTTGGTCTTGGTTAAGATTCATCTCAATGATCCCGCAGAGAGATTTTTTTTTGTCCGATCATAGTTACTATTTCATCGAAACTTTCAAGAAATTCTCATTATAAATAATAGACGGATTCGAATTATCGTACGACTACAAATATTAGCCAATTTCTCTTAGGGTGGTACAGAATCACGGTGCGAGTTTGAGAGCAGTATTCGTTACCTTAGAAGCAAGAACTTTCAGAAAACACCTGATACTTAAATAGAAACTCAAAAACATCACAATCATTTCCTCCCAACTCGCTGAGCTCTTCCAGGATATTCTATGACTATTTTTCAGTAAAGAGTCCAATGATCTTGAATCTTCTATTCGGTGTTGAAAGGGAATTTGGAACTCTTAGCCCAGGCGGGCTTCATATCCCTTCTGGACAGATATTTAGAAATACTATTCAATTTTTTCGAGTACCTAATACAATAAATGCCACTGCTTAAGATTTACTTTTTTTATTAAGTATTGTTTAAACTTATGTTTTATCACAGGACTCATGCGGAGATTCAGTGACATTTTTTCAGTAAAGAGCCGCTAACTTTGAGTATGCCATTCAAGAACCTGCCATAGAAGATACAAACAATAAATTGTTCACTGGTTCCTCCACAAAAAAAAAATGGAGAATTTGGCCTCAAACAACCTGGACGCAGAGACCGTCCATTCCCTTACATTCAGTCGATCAATTCGCTTGACCTTCCGTCATCAATTCCAGTTTTTCTCCATACCGTTTTTGATATATGTACGCTTGTCAGTGGTTTGAAATTTGGTGGAACATTTGTTGTTATTAATGTGGAAACTTGCTTCTTTTCCAATCTGATTGTAGGATGACGCTTAACGAACTACAAAGGTAAAACTTTCAGCAGCGTAAAAGAGAAACTAATCCGAGTAACACAAGAGGTCATCCAAGATCCGACAATTTATTATCAAGAGTTGAATGAAAGCAATAAATATTTGTGCTAATGCCGTCAATTTTAATGACCAACACTTTTTAATTCCGATATGTTTTAGCTAATATTTCTCATTTCTCAACCGGTGTACTATTTAATACGAAGAGACTCTCTGTTTCTTGATCTGAAGTTGCATTTTTGATAACCTTAGGATGATGTTTCTAATTCTATGTAAAATAACATACAAACTTCTGCTGTAAAAGGCAGTATCTTAGAAATTATGGACCCTTTTTCTATTTTCTTTTTTTGAAATAAGTGGACTGAAATTCTAAAAAATGTGTGTGTTTCTATCACAAAGTCATAATTACTCTTCACTTTAAGCATTATCATAGGCTATAGTTTCCTTAAGCAAACAACCTTTTTTTTTCAACATTGTAATAAATTCTGTTGAAATTATGGGACAAGAAATTTTTTCAAAGAATTTTTCGTAAACTATATATCGATCCAGAATTCCAACACTCTCAAATTAAATAACAAAGTTTTGTAGAGTCCTTGTTATTGTTGGTTTGTCTACACTAGAGTTCCCTCCGTTACACATTTCAGTGACGCTCAAATTAAATGTGAGGAGAAAATAAAAAGGAAAGGTGTCACAAAATATTATAATAAATTCTTAGAATATAGAAATTAGTCTCCAAATACAAAATAATTTTGATTCAAGTATCGACTAAATCAATACACTTCAATAGGCTTTGTACACCATTTTGAACACTCCTATTTTTTGATTCTCTGCCTCATATATTTCAGAGAAAGATTTACATTAACGGGTTTATATATATATATATATATATATATATATAACAATCTTAAAAAAAGAGTTTCTCGCGATGCTTTCAAAACATAAAAGCTATTTGCTCGACCTATTTTAAAACTATTGGTAACTGAAACTGAACTCCATGTCATCAGATATAAGCACTTGGATCCAATTAGATGTCCAATTATTTACAAAGTCCTTTTTTAATTAAGCGAAAATTTTCAGAAACAAATAGTTGATTTCTGTTCAGATGATAAAATTTATACATTCTCTAATTCTAATTACAATGCTCCAGTTCTTTCATTTAAACAGAAGAATAAGTGGACTTTAGTACTTGACTTTCCTAAATATAAAAATATATTGTAACACTAGATTTCATAATTCCTACACTTGGCGACATACTTCTTGAGGTAGGAAATGTCAGTGACTTTTCAGCTCTTGATATGAATATATCTCTTTCAATCAAATTCCCATCCATTTCAATAACAGGCCTAAAACTGATTTTTCCTTTCACATTTGCGTCAAATATAATTTAAACAGGCTTAGTTTTGGTCCTAAGATTTCACCATAAGCATTTCAGTCAATCGCTGAAGATGTTTTAGGCGAAATATTTCCCCACGGTGTCCTAATTCACTTTACTGAAGCGTGAAAAGTTACCGCATATACGGTTTATTTAAATTAAGAATTAAATTACAATTTTAAGACAACCCAGTAAATTTATATTAGTGTTCGTGTCGAAAAGCAAACGAGGAGGAGATGGCGATCAAGAATGGAGATTAGAGTGCTAGAACAAATAGATATACTAGGTATGATAAAATATTCGTTAATTAAATCTAGAATCCTGATTTGCTTAATGATAATAAGATAAATGAACATAATTAAACCTGACAACCTACAACTCATGTAAACAAGAAAGGTAAATGTCTTCAGTGTGTATATAGATCCACGTAGTGTTTTGGAGTCAAAATACATTCCACAGTTATTATTTTTGCAACAGAAAATAATCGGTATCCATGTTTAACCGAAAGTATCTGACAAAATATCGACACTGAAAGCATCAATCTTTAATATTAATTTTATCTAGAAACGCACTGCAAGATAGCTATTCCTAGCCATTTTGGCACTGTTTCCAGAATTTGATGAAATGCATAACCCCATTCCTTTATAAATTATATCGTGCCCTATTTGAAGAGGAATTACTCACTTTACGTCTAATAACGGCAGGTATAATTTTACTGACATTGGGTTTGCATCTTTGAAACACTATCAGTGTCTCATCATAAAAATGAAACATTTAGAACTATTTCTCTTGCTCTCCATGGGGAAAGAATGGTGGTTAAAATTGCTTTATTGTATTATTTAACACAAACTAGAAGACAAAGTCTATGCCAACCGCTGCCTCTGCATTCAGTCTGTCGAAGCTCATATTTTACCCCATTCTAAATGATACTTGAGTCTTAATGAAGATCATCTATCTTAAATAAAAATAACTCTTGACACTCTACAGCTCTAAGTAAATATTTGATCATACCTAAAATCTCTCTCTATATATATTTGTTCTAATGTTTTAACCTCAATTTCTAATTTCTTTCTCATTCTCATTTGTTTTACCCTATTCAACGACTAATATAAAATTACTGAGTAGTCTGAAAAAAATGTTCATATAATTCTTAATTTTAATCAACAGAAATAAGTTAATGTTTCAAGATAAATATAAAAAAATGCATCAAGAACTCATAATTCCATGGTATCCTTTTTATATAAATTAAATATATACGTCCGCGTTGTATTTAAATGTTTTTCTTATTCCTTTAAAATTGCTGCGAAATGTTCAAAGTGAAAACTAATTTCAGTTCCAGACCAAAGAAATAAAGCTGTTTTCGGAAAAGAAGTACGAAAAGTAGACAATGTAGTATGCTTCTAAAATGAAAATATCACTCCGGTAAACACTTTTCCAAACTTTTTTTCTCTTCGGCTTATTATTACTTTCAAATATGAATGGAATATTTCAGAGGAAATAAAAAAAAAATGTTTAAGTTCTTTAAAGAAAGTAATATTAGATTATAAAATGATATTTTTAATGATAAATAACCCGTGATTCTTTTGTGCCTTTGCTACAGAGTAACATTCCTTTCATCCTTCTTAATGTAAGAAAAATTATTCTTAGGAAATATTCTAGGAAACAGTATATTTAGTGATCTTAGCATAAAAAAATAATAATGTATTAAAAAATGAGAAACTTTATTTTAAGTTTTATAAAATGCAATGGTAACTAAATCTCGAAACCTTATTAAAGTGACATTTGTTCTTATTAATAATTTTACAAATCCTTGACATTAAATTTAATTATTCTTCAGAACATTTTCTTTTCCAAAATGAATATTTAATTTCATCCAGGTGAAAATGTTTACTAAGAGCATTGATTGAAATTTATTCCTTGCACACTTTAGAAAAATAAAAAAAAATTAGAAAAGTATTTAATTCATTTTTAAGTTAGATTTCTTTGAAAGGATAGAAACCTTACATAAATGTTTTGGAAAATGACATTTTGAATAAACACACTTCACTTTTGAATAGAGTGTATTTTTTCCTACAATTGTTTCTTTGAAATATATTCAAGTTTCTTTTCAGAACGGTAGTTTTATTGTGCTTTTGTGAAGAATAAAGATAATTATTTTGATGGTTATATATAATTTTTCTTCCGCGCAGATGTTCATTTTAAATATCCAACTTTTTCTTTTCAGGTAATTTTGATTGCGAATCAACAATATTGTAAGTATTATTCGTAAGAAACACAAATTATCTATTTTTTGCTATAAAAGGATTTGTTCGGATAAATTGTATGAATTTTTCTTTTTTGTATTCTAGAAAAAGATGTTCATTGAGGAATAAGATCATTTAGGACATCATTAAAATTTTATAAACAGATTTGATAAAATAAGTTAGAAATGTTTTTGTTTCCACTTAGTATATTAAAAAGGCAGGTTTGTAATGTTTGTATTTAATTATTTTCACTTCAAAGTCATAAAATGTATTGCATTGTTTTAAAATTACTGCAAAACAAAACCATAATTTATTCAATTTCTTCTTAGAAAAAGCATAAACTCTGACAAAAAGCAACATTTATTTTTACTTATTTAAAAATATTTGTAATGCGTCTTTGTATAAATTAAATTTTCTAGCAATATGGGACTCAACAATACGTATAACACATAAAAAATCTCAATTTCATGGCAAAATTCTTAAAAACTCTACTAGTATATGGATTTTATCATTTTCTCTTTGTTATTGTTTTATTGTATGGTTATTGCAGGACTCAATTGCACTTTACCCTTTAACAAATCCTTGAGAACTTTAGTGATGTCGTTTGAATAGCGAAATCTAACCCAATGAGTGATATGTGACTAATGTGGATTAGAATAGAATTATTGAAGTGAATAGGATTGTAGAGATGCATTTATGAGCTATGAATAATTTCATACCAGGATTGGAGGTAAAGAGAATGGACTGATGTTAACAACAAATATTTCGGTACCATACCTCTGCTGAGTAAGGAGCTATAGTAGCTAATATAGAAAGGATCTGCATAGGACTTGGGAGTCAAATTCTCATGTAAAGTTCCACTTATGTCTCGAACCCGATTAGTTAATTACAGATAAATACCTAGTTATAAGTTATATTAACTTTAAGTGTTATAGTAAACGCACCTGTTATATTTAGCATTAAATTTAGAAATGAGTAGGAAATCAAATCGAAACACTTGATTAAATTGCCTCTATTGTTCCACGTTATCCCAATTCTTGAATTATTTCTCCACTAAAGTTTAACATTAGAAAGAGGAAGACTTTAACAAAGAAAGTAAACTTGGGTTTTTCCTCTCAATGTTTTCTCAATATGCAACAACTTAGTTCTCATAGATGTCTAAGCTAATATACAAAAATTATTTACTTCAAGTGGATATCATTCAAGTACTACGGAATTGCAGTAGAAAGTATACGTTGATTTAATACTTTATTCAACCGATCATGATATTTTTCTCTTTCAATATAATTGAGGTTAAATCTGTTTTTAATTCTATGTTTACATGTACTCAAAGTAATAATAATAATAATCGGAATATTTCAAATATATAATTAACAGTTTTTAATCTTTTTTTTTTTTTTTTTTTTGGTATGTGGATTATTCTATTTCAAACGAAAATTAGCTCAACTATTAAAGAAAGAAAAAAACAAAAGTTAGCATAAAATTTTAAATCGATATTAAAGGCAGGACTTCTATGATGTTTTCAAGAATGCTTTGAAAAAAGATTAGGAAAATTAAAAACAAAATTTAAAAAAAAATATTTTGGTGCATATTGTTATTTATTATATGTTAAAATTCTTCTAATCACTAAGAGACTAAAATGCTCACATTAAACTCTGAAAACATATTTAAATGCTAATGTTTCATTATTTCTAGTTAAAATAATTGTGCCGCTAACCAAACTAACAGAATAAAAAGTTGTTTCGTTCAGTAAACTCTGTATAACTACAGAGAAATTACCTTCGAGAAAAATATTTTTTGAGCTTCATTTAAATGCATTTTTTTTTCATTAACAGTAAACGAGCATTTTGATAGCATTCATTCTAAAAATTCAATAACATAAAAAAAAAAAAAATTGAAATAAATTGCAAAATTATTTAAAAGAACAAAACAAAACAAAATATCATTATTAATATTTTTATGAAAGTAAAACATTAACAAAAAATTATTTTTATCTTATATTTTCAGTAAATTGCTTTTAACTAATATTCTGAACAAAATACAAAAAATTATTTCTCTTAATGCAAATCTAATTATATTTTTATCAACTTATGCAACTAATTTTCTAATTACAGCATTTTTTTTTCCTTTTATACAATATACGTTCCTAACTCAATTCCAACAAATAATTCAAAACCGAATTATTGATAACATAGAGAAAAATTTAATGTTTTGAATCTGAAAGTAACGAATTTCTAGATGGTATATACAATTTTTTTTTTTAATTAAAACCATTATTTTTTAGATCATATTGACAAAAAAAAAATCAATCGAATTTCTGTGGAAAGGAGGAACTAATATCGGCATTAAGTACTAAATAATGACACACGTGTGAAAGATTGAATGATTCTTTACCATAAAACACTAATATAAAAAATATTAAAAATGTATAAATTTAATATATTAGTTATTTGAAATCTCATTTTTCTTAATTAATAATTAATCGAATTTCCTAAGATTTAACTGTTCTTTAACTATTAATTACTACAGATGTCAGTAATATTTTAAGCACGTTTAATATAGAAGTTCTTCTCTATAACAGTCTATCTCTCACTCTCTATCGTAAGTTATGATAGATATCAAATTAAATTGGCCTGTTTTTTTTATTTTTTTTATTTTTTTATATATTTTTATTTACCCACAAACATTTTTATCTGATCCCAGTAATGTCATTTCGGTCTTTTGAAAATTTAAAAGCAAAAACTTTTATAAGAATAAGGCGTATTATTAATAATGAAATCATCTTATTTTATTTGAATTCATATATATTACTGAACTTAAATTGAATTATCAAAGCGATAGGATAGCATTTTTGTTTAGAAATCGAGACTGCGGGATTAGGAGACTCCTAAAAACAATTATACATTCAACCCTATTATCTTATACAGAAACGCAGGGGATTATATCGACCACTTTGCCGACCTCTGCACTAGAACATCTTGGATGTATTCTTCTCTAATTGGTGGTGATTCATAGGTGTTGAATTTAGATTAACGACTAATCATTCATTTTAATGATTCCTATGTTTCAAAGCAATTTACATCTTCAGTTATTTCTATTAATTATTTATTAAAGATATTTACACTTTTGTACAGAAGAATTCACTTTCTTACAGCCAGTTACAGTAAGATACTATCCCCTCACAATACAGGCTATAGGGCTTCCAAATAAGACTAGTGCTAACAAGCTCGACTCTAATTGGACGATCTACGTATAAAGTCTTTACAAAAGCTGTACTGTTTTTTCTTCCAACAACTTGAGTTTTCATAGTTGTTCTAGGTACACATTCAGTAAATTATTATTCAAAATTTTGTTTTAGACTAAGACTATGTTTCTATGCCGCTAGCACACGTGTTGCAATCCAATTCAGTCAAAATTGTTTGCTTTAGATGCAATGCTCTCATAGACAAAAAACTGAAGAACGGCAAATGCCTATGTAAAGAGCCACAATCTGTTACCCTTAACATTGAAGAATGGCCATCAACTCTCCAATTGAGTTCAAAAAGAAAATACTTGAAGAATGCTAAGATGTGCGGAGGACACTGAAGCCAAAACATTGCATCATACTGTTTTTTTTTTGAAGACATGAAGCTTGAGAACCGAATAAGTTTGAAAGTTTTGAAAGATTTAAAACTCACCACAGGGAGAAATAAGAATTAAAAGCTGAAATAATGTAATTTGGCTCTTACAAATACGGATAGTTCAGGTAGTCTCATTAGAGAAGAAAGTGATTGAACAGTGAAGATTCAGAAGTGGAAGTGAAAGTGCTTTAATGCCTGGAAAAATAAATTTTAAATGCGATATATTTATATATATACAATGGGTCATTAAAAGTTTTCTATTACACAGTAGAAATATTTCAAATTTCCGACATTTTTTAATGTAAGTTAAGGGGATTATTAGGTTAACTTTCTAGATTATTGATATATAGGTACAAGAAAATTAATCACATGGATAATTTTTTTGTTTTTTTTTTTTTTGAAAAATTATATAACAAGAATTTTTTTTTTTCAAATCTCTTAAAAGTCTAAACAATCATTCTTCCAAACAACTGACGGTACCTTATAAAGCAGCAATCATGACCGCAAAGGCTAAAGAAGTACTTCAAGAAAATGTTTTTTCTGTATTTAGTTTGAGATCAGAGTGCCCTTAAATTATATTAAGTGTGAAAAGTGTAATGAAGAATTTCTCGAATCGCTAAATCCTGGTCTTCCTCAGTTCTTTTCTTGTCGTTCACTTGTTGTAAAAGTTTAAAATGGATTACAAGTGAAAATGAAAAAAAATTTAAGTTTCAAAAATATTCTTGAGCATGCATGTCTCTAGTTATCTGAAAGACGCTTTTGATTATAGTATTCATGAAACTAATATTATCAAACCAACGCGATCCTTTTTTCTTATCTAATCTGTGTATGTACTTTTCTTTTCATGTGGCTGAAATTGGGGCAGATAATTGAAATTATATCACATATATTATAGCTCGACTTAGAAGTTCATATATATATATATATATAAAAGAATGTATTTGATTATTAATGTTAATTATACATAATTTTAAATTATACAGAATCTATAAAGTTTAAAATATTAACCTTAAATAGAAAACATACAAAATATTGTAATGCAAAAAGGCATAAATTTACTGAAATACAAATTATACATGATTACTTTAATTCAGAATATAAATAAATCATTAATTAAAAATTACAACCTATTTAAATACAAAGCTATCCAAAACATAGCAAATCTCAAGAGGGTAGGAAAGAAGTGAAAAACAAAAATAAAGATATTGCAATTTAACAACTCTTCTATTCTTTAGAACAGGAAAAATGTATTTAAACTAGTTTCACAAAACCAACCATCATAACTTCAATAATTGAAATATTATTAACGGTATTGTTATGATTATGAAGGGTGCTTCCGTGCAGC
>BMAW01086713.1:0-12403 GCA_019974015.1 Nephila pilipes
TCTGTGCTTCGTTCAGTTACATTGCTGTTCATGTAACAAGATTCCAGGAAATAAACATCAGAATTTTACTCTTAATTAGGATCAGAAAAATACTACTTTTTACTTACGTATTGATCACCTGGGATCATTTATGGCTCTCAAATCAAAATCTTTGGTCATCATTGACAATTTATGAGATTCATGACTTTTCCTGTTAAGGCTTCTCCTTGCAAAACTTAGCTAAAAGTCTTGATGCGATATAGATTTCTTGTGCCGACAGATTCATTAGTGACAGAGGTTCCTGTTATACATCGCGTCAAATTCAATTAATATTGCCACATTGTTGGAATAAACCACCTAATTCTACCCACCATGCCGTGGCAATGAAATGGTTGAACGAAAATAAAAAGACAAATTTTCTCTACCTCACAACAAGTAGATACTCGTCACGTGGATTGGGACTTGAAAATAAAGAAACAGATGAAACTTGTGCAATGTCGCTAACAATGCCACTGAAGACAAATTTAAAATGTTATAAATATTCTCGAAAAATGCACAGATGAAGATGACTCCAAGACTCAAAGAGCTCAAGGAAACACGTAGTGTGATTGAGAAGAAACAACAACAAAAAGAATGGTAGGAAGAAGTGTTGAAGTGTGACTTCAGTAGGAGAGATAGTAGTTGTTCGACATCTATCAAACCAGCAGATAAAATTACAAAACCCAAGTGAAGTACAGGACCCAATAGTTTCAAGTACTCCCAAATAACACACTACAGTTACTCAGCTGGAGGAAAACATAGACTAATTCTACACAACTACGGCTCTCGTCAGTCTGCTCAGAAGCGTCTTTTAAAGCCATCGCGGTATGAGTAGAGATGAGGGAGAATTTTCAGATCAACCACGGTGTATCGTGGCCAAGCTTGTAACGATGCAATGAAGAAAAGAAGAAAGACGGTAATGCGATAAACCAAAGACCATAAATACGTTCGTTAACCAAGAGCAACGGTCATGTGAGGAAGAACTTCATCCCCAGGCTATGAACACAAAAGTGAACTCTTCTCGCCGAAGACCAAGGGGAACTCCCGGTGGGTGAAACAAAAAATTGACAATGGACAGTGAAAAAAAAATTGTTTAATTTTGTAAAAATGTATCATTTTTCAAAATAATAATGAGAGCTAAAATTTCTTCTAAATTTAAATAATGCTTTGTAGCATAGTTTTTAATATGTATTTTGTAAAATCACAAAATCCGTATTAATTCCAGAAAATTATAAAACTTTTTTATTAATTGCTTATGGAATTTTCTAGACAACTCCTATGTATTACGTTATTAAGAACATAGTCCCTTTGGCGGTGAAATACGTGCAATTCCTTGAATTCCGCTAGGGAAGAGGGGGGACTTTGCAATGCATCGCACAAAACAGTATTTTATTATTACTTTTATTATCTGCTTTTTTGTTTACTCAGATTCAATTCATTAATTTAATTTCAGAAATATGCTGTGATGCAATAAAAAATAAAAATTAACACACACACAAATATATATATATATATATATATATATATTGATTTAAAGAAATCGGACATTACTATCAAAGAACAGTATACAATCTTAAATATTAAAAAAAAAAGTGCATTTTTAGTTACTTTTATAACAAAACTGATAAAACAATACAGTATGGGTATTTAGAGGAATATTTTTACAACTCCTTTCTTCTCTTTATTCGAAAACGTAGGGAGGGAACATTTAGAAGCTTAGATAAATAATTGTTCAAAGTTAAAAGATGTCACATCAGAGTATAAGGAATCTCAAATCAATGTTTTTATCTAAAAAAATTGGTCTGAAATCCTTTTAAGTACAGGTTTTAATTGAATTGGAATGTGTACGAAGACAAATTAACTGTGCAGATGATCAAATTGAATGTGATATATTATTATTAAATATTTATGCTGTCATAATTTACATTAAATATTCTCACCGTAATTGTGTTATAAAGAAATATTTTAATATAAAACTTTTTTGTAAGTTATCGAAAATACCCCCTGAAAAAACAAAAACTGTTTCAATTAATTTATGGTGTTTCAATAGTTCTCGAGGCCTAAGCGCTCGATGAAAGCGCAACTTGCGTGCATGCGTGCGTTTCAATAGTTGAATTTTATAAAACCAACATGTGAATATAATTTCTTATCTTATACACACAGAAAATGAACAGAAATAGTTTAAAAAATCAAGTTGCATACTCCCCTTTTGATTTAATAGCTTCCTAATAAGAAATCATTCAATGCTCCACAAAAAAAGTTATCGCTTTTCTTTTCAGTTAAAACGTGGGCTTTGTATTTTAATTTTTTAAATAGATTATTACAAGTCTGTAAAGCTTCGGATCCAGAGAATGGGCACAGGGTATGAGCCTCCTCTGTTATAACTTCACATACAGACAAAATAACATACCTGCGCAGGAAATCTCAACAAAATCTTAAAATATTTATTTCTGTACTTTACCTCAAAATTGCTTCTTGTGTCCAAACACAGGTCCGAGCTATTTGCTCTACAGTAAATTTTTAGTTCTCAATTTCAATTTTATTCCTGTGTATTAATATTTAGTTTTAGATTAAGGACTAAATAAGCTTTTGTGTGTGTGAACATTAAACGAAATAAAAATAGTGAAGAGTTATGAACTTTTTAAGGAAGAAAAACAGCTGTGTTCCCCCTGTCGATTTTTTCTTGAACCGCTAGAATCTAGAAATGTTCCTTGAATCTGTATAAATTGCTTCTTTCATGTTAGCAAATAAGTTCTTTTCATTTAAATCATTTTACCGTAAAAACATTTGCATGTTAAAAAATTATATATATATCAGGTTAATTGAAAAGTCCCCGGCCTACCATAGTAAAACACATTTTTTTGGCAAAATTAGTTTTTTTTTATTCAACATAAATCCCTTCAAGGGTGATACACTGATTATAGCAACCCTCCAACTTTTCGATACCATTTTTGTAGTACGATTTGTCCTTTGCTTCAAAATAGGTCTCAGTTTCGGCGATCACCTCTTCATTCGACGAAAATTTCTTCCCGGCGATCATTCTTTTGAGATCTGAGAACAGGAAATAGTCGCTGGGGGCCAGATCTGGAGAATACGGTGGATGAGGAAGCAATTCGAAGCCCAATTCATGGATTTTTGCCATCGTTTTCACTGACTTGTGACACGGTGCATTGTCTTGGTGAAGCAGCACTTTCTTTTTCATCAAATGCGGAGGTTTTTCGGCGATTTCGTCCTTCAAACGGTCCAATAACGCTATGTAATAGTCGCTGTTGATGGTCCTTCCTTTTTCAAGGTAGTCAATGAAAATTATTCCATGCATTCTGTTTTTTACTATTGAGAAGTATTTATATTTTGACATAAAATATAGATAATTTTTAAGACACTTTTCAACGTATTAGATCAAAATAACTAAAAATTTATTTTTGAGGTGAAAACAATGGCTAACGTTTCTCAAATTTAATATTTTACTTATTCGTTATGAAAGAAAATTTATTAGTTTGACAGCTGTTTTGAAATTTTCATTATTATTTTAAAATTAGACAAGTATTTTAGTGAGATTATGTGACATGCTTTACACTTAGAATTAAGAAGATTTAATCTTTTAATAAAAAGAGGTTGATAATATTCTAAAACAGGTTGAATTTTGAGGTGTCCTAGTTTGTATGCCTTTTGCTGTTACGGGTGAGAAGGAGTGTTTGAGCTGTATTTCTATTGGTGAATCCAATTATTGGGTGTTTCTTAGTGATTTTGCTAAAATAGGACTTTTTATGATATGTATAGGTGTGTGTTTTAAGAGGGTTTTAAAATGAAAAAGGAGGAAGATTTTTAAATTTAGCAATCTGAATTCAAGAAACTTAATAAATGCTCAATTTTCAAGAATGGAAGATGGGCATAAGCCTTAATAGAATATGTTCAGCTTTTTAAAAACATTGTAGCTTTGGGACATTTTAAAAGTCATTGCTAGTAAATTGGGTAAAACGTTAAAGTGAGGAGTTCCTTAATTGCTGTGATTATTTTGAGTGCGTATGAGTTTTTCGGACTCATAAAGTGTATTTGCGTATGATTTAAATCTCCCAGCCAAAGCTTCACTTTTTTGGGCTTTCTGGTGATAGATGCGTCGGAATGTTCATTTGTAACATTTTTATATTAATTTTGAGTTCTATTGGTGACTTCCTTTTTTGGGCTTTGGTTTTAAGAATCATGGACAGTTTTGAGGGAACCAATATGTGCATCTCCTTAATTAATCCAATTACTGAGATTACTATACCTCTAGCAACATGCAACGATCCATCGCGACGTTTTACAGTCATTTGAAGAAATATTCTATTGTTCCCGTTCGTTGCCCACAATGTGGCCAGTGTAGGACAATGGACCAGTTCTACCGCCACCACGCATTGGAGCAACATAATTTGAAATCTCATAAAAAATGCGTCTTTTGCTTCAGGTCGAAAAGCTGGGCTCATGGGGAAAAGAAGCATCCTGACAACATGAAACACGTTTCTGAATGCCTGCAACGGTTCCCGAACGAAGCGAGGATGCATCGTCAAGGATGGAAGATGACGATGCTGAATGTAAAAAGTTTGAGTCCCCACCTCATTAAATGTTTAGTCGCCGCAAGGAGAGGATGAATGAATATGTCAGGTTTTACGATGTGGTAGTGCAACGACCGAGTAGAATTCACTGAGGCGAATTTTTTTCTCAAAGACGTGTACGGAATCGTTCAGTGCTATTTGAGTGGAGACTAGGTTTGTTTTCACATCATGGTGAAACATGACGCGTTTAACCCATTCACTACCAGCGTATCACATTTGATACGCTCGTGGTGGCTCTCCTGTGCCCAGCGTATCACAATAGATACGCTCTGGAATGCCTTCTGCCGACCAACGTATCAATAGTGATACGCTTAAAGAGAACGTTTTATTTGATTTTTTTTATTATTACTAGATGGTGTTACATTACTTCGAAATCTATATAGATAGGTTATTTGGAGGGTTGACCTTGGTTATATGGGCTTGGATTCCACTTCTGGGTATCAGGAGGAGGGGGAAGGGGGTTATTGCTAAAAGCACATATTGCGGCGCGGTTCTTTAAATGTAATGACATGATTTAAAGCGTGCACTTGTTTTCAGTTTATTTTTTTCTTTCTTGCTTGCTTCTAAGAAGTTCGAAGGATAATTTATGACCCTTTATTGGGGTTAGGGCTTTAGGTAGTAGATGCTCTCAGCTGTTCATTTCATTCAGTCGGGTTTTATTTGTAGCGACAGTCATGACGAAAAGAAAGTATTTATCTGATGCTGATATTTGCGAAATAATGAATGAATCTGACAGTAATGTTAGCGAAAATAATTCAAATCTATACATAGACATTAAAGTAAAAAAAAAAGGACTTAGATGTGCCCTTACCTCAAAATCTTGCGTGAAGCTTCAGAATATGTGTGTAAGACATATGACGTTGGACTATGCATTGATTTTTTATATAAATATACCATACAGCAAAATAAGATTTATCTTTCATATCTATATATTCCATGTAATGGTACATCATTACACCATAAAATTTATTTAACATATGCAAATATATTTTGTATTTTCTTAAAAGTATGATTTTTTTATGTAATTTTATGTATAAAACATTCAATTTTCGATTAAATCCTTTTTTCGTTTACATATATTAAGTTTGATGCATTTTAAATAAGATATGTAAATACCAAAATATTGTAATAAATAGCCGATTTTAGAGGAATTTTTTTTCACGAATTAGACTTAATATCTAAAATCGTCTGGGCACAGCGTAAGAAGCCACGGTAACAAGCCGCGGGCCCAGAGAAGCACTTCTTTTTCTCCCTCCGGTAGCGAAAGACTTTATGCAAGGAAATGGAAAAGCCAAATTGTCCTGTTACCTTTCTGGTGCCTTTGCGATGGTTTGGTGAATGAAACATGCTAAACACAACATTGGCCCATGATTGTGGCGTGTGAACTGGAGAGCACTTTTGAAGAATTTGGAAACACAAAATTCGATACGAGTTTCCGAAAAGTAGCCGTGCCAAGAAATGCGTCAGTGAAGAGCCGAGCGATTGTGTACGTGAGTCAGTGGAGGGCCACATGCGATGGTAGGACTTCCACTAATGAGAAGGATTCGGGTCAACTGTCTCATTTTCATTTGAACCGATCCTTGCATGAGCATAGCATTGCATTTCTGCGCACGCTGTTTTCCGGCGGGATCCAACAATTGCTTTGGGAGCAGAATCCTAATAAGAATGTTGTCCATTGAAAAAACGAATCGGTACATGTTCGTGACCAATGTTATAACAAACAATGTGGTGTGCTGATCCATGTAACAGGTTGGAAGTTTATAAATTGCGTGATGCCCCTGGACCGACGATATAAGCCGACAGAAGAAATCTTTCCTCTGTATTTGACATTGCACGGGGACTAGAAATTGTATTTGGAAATGGGAAATACGGAGCAGGATGCATGCTGTGATAAAACATGACATAAATGAAATCAAGGAAATGAGAGATATTGTGAAAATGGAACAGGAGGCTCACTGGAAGTGCAAAGTGGCAGAGGTGAAAGTCGAGAAAGACATGTTGAAAACCAAAAAAATTGAGTGAAAAATCAATGAAAATGAGCGGAAAACTGAAAGTGATGTGCTCAAAACTGAACGTGACGTGATCAAAACTGAGTGGGACATGATCAAAACTGAACGTGACGATTTGTTGACCGAAATTGCCACATTAAAAAGAATCAGGATGAATGTTATCACAAATATTTTGATTTTGTCGCACGGTTATTAATTCAACGGCATGAGTATCCAATCACGAGTCACCAATGTGTTTAACCTTTTGAGGACGGGCACTTTCGAGAAGGAAGTCCTGATAAGGACGGGTGTTTTTACTACATTACTTACCCCCTTTCTCGTCAATGATTGACATTTTTAAGTGTCGTCCGACAAAAGGACCAAATTGAATGTTTGAACCTGCTGTGCAGTGGGGATGTTTGAGTTCCAAGAAGTCCCTAACAACCAATGAGTCTCCCTTTTTTAGGGGAAGTTCCCTCTGAAAGCCGCTTTGCGGTTATTTGTCCGTTTCCATTTCAAGAAACTTTGGGAAAGATGTTCTGAAAATTGAAGCAATGTTTTTTTCCTACAATTTCCTTGTATTATTCTTAGTATCAATATTAGAATTTTCATGCAGAACATTATTCTATTCATATACAATAATCCAGAAAGATCTAGTATAATTATTTTATTTAGCAATATTTATAGCCGGCAGTGAAGACAACCCCGCTACATGATATAATTATCAAATTATATTATATACCATTATAAATTTTAATACATAAACAATATGAATTATCTATTTATACACACAAAAATTCTCCTCTAATTATTTAGGAAGTGTGAATATGCTTTTAGCATCTAAAAATCTGAATAAATTTGTAATTCTTTTGAATAATTAAGGAAAATATTCAAATTATTAAAAAAAATTGTAATATTTTCTATTAATCTGAATTAATAACAGAAATAAATCAGCAATGGAAAAAAAAGTCTTGTATTGTCTTAACTTTTATCGATTTTAATAATATCTGTATTAATTTGGAACATTTTAACTATTTCAGCAATATTTCTTTTGCTTGAAACTTTTACTCTGAATTTAATATAAAATACTACATTAAAAAAATAAATATTTATTTTGTTTTATTCAAAGATCAAATATTCAAAAACGTGTCTTAAAGTATGTAGCATGATAACATATTTTAATTTTATAATCTTTATTAAATACATTGAAAATTTACAAATATTATAAATTTATTTTATATATATCAAAGCCATCCATGTAACATATTCTGAAATGTTTAGTTTTAAATTACGGTTGAAGTTCTTCAAGAAATATATAATAATATAACCGTTAGAAAATTTAGATAAATATTATTCTTTATAATCAAAATGATTAATCGAAAAGAAAAGAAAAATATTGAGAATATATCAATGTGATAGATTTTCGATTAAATTCCGATTTTCTCAAATCAACGACGGTTGATTGATTAGTTTTATTAACGTCGTACTAGAAGCAACACTTAAACTATTAGTTGCAAACCTCGTAATTTTGAACCTCGGTCATGTGACGAGGATGACACTTGAGCTGGCACCTCCCTCTCCTAACTTCCACACCACGCCAAGAGGAGGACTTTGAACCTTGACAGATTTTACGTGTATCAATCTCGAATACACAGTGGGTCTTTAGTGGCATCAAGGCTCGAACCCGCAACTCGACGAAAACTGTCTGCCACGGGTTTGCGGCCGTTATCACTAGAATACCACGGCCACCAAATCAACGATCAATTGTTTTAATATTGTTTAATTCTCTGAAACTCGAAATAAATATCCGTGAAGGGACATTCACATTATATGCTAATGAAGAGCAAATGTACATCAAATAAATTTAAGTTTAAATATTATTTATAAGCATCGATTGTCTAAAAGTCAATAAATATTATATTTTTTTAAAAAAATCAGTTGTGCTTTTTGACAGTTATATTACTGAGCCATTCGAAATTGTTTCTTACCGAATTATAATTAATAAAATATGTATATTGTTCTTAAAAAAAATCTTGCATTTTTTTTCTCAAAAAATAAATGAAATATTTTATAAATATATATTTTCTATATAAAACGTTATTCGTGATGAGCTTAATTGCTTATTTTTCATGTATAGTTTCAATAACATTAGCATGTTACTGAAATTATGTATGAAAGAGAGTAATACTCTATGTCTGAAAACACTAAAAGTAATACTCACAATTCTGAGTATTACTCTTAGAATTTAAGGAATATTTTTCAATCTAATGCACCAAAAATTAAAAGAGTAATACTCAGATTTTTAGTGATAATAAGTGAAAATAGTAATAATCAAAATAAAGAAAGAAAGAAAATAATTCAATTCAGTTCAGTTCTTAGGGTAACATTTCTTTTATTACAAAGTATAATACTGTTAGATGAGAAGCTAAAACTATTGGGGATGGGGGAGGAAACCTTCCTAAAGTCCCCTTATTATAATTATTTCTATAAAAAAGCCATCATTTATTTCTTAAAATAAATAGGTATAGTGACCTGGGAAACAAAAATATTTAAGATTAAAGAAAAAGTAAAAACAATTTCTGCCATGTTTGATATTTCAAAAAATGTTTTTATCTTTTCATTCTCGAACAAAGCAAAAAATTGTTTTCGAGCTAGCTTTGAATTCTGAAATTTTTTATGGCTTCAACAAAATCAGTCTTTTTAGCTGCTACATTTTTAATGAAAATGATTGCCGAAAAAATTTACTAGATTCGTTGTTGACCAAAGAGAGTTTTTAATCAAATTAAAAAAGCTTTTCTTGCAAGAGGCTAGTGAAAAACGCTTTAAAAAAATTGTCCCAAACATATATTTAAAAACTTAAGGTTTATTAGACGTATAAGCCGGACATCCACGGCGACTTTGTATGAAAGGAATTGCCGACACAAATAACGTCAATAAAATCGGGAATGAATTATAATCATTTGAAGTCGAGAATGAATGAATGCGAAAGAATAGTGCCCCTGAAACCAATTATCTCGTTTCCTTTTCATGTATAAGGTTTAAGATAGCACTCGGCACTTTTGGAGCTAACCCTAACCTAGCTTTGAATGCACTTCATTGTGTATTCAAAGATTTAAAGATCCAGATAGACAGGCTTAGAATGGCTGGACACTAAAGATTTATTGACACTTTATCTGTGGTATGAGTTTCAACTATCTAATGTTAGAAGGGGGGGAAAAAAGGAAAAACGAATTTTTCCACAGCAGTTTTCTAACAACCAAGTAGGATAATAGATAGTTTTTACGTTTCAAAATTTTACTTTGAAAAAAGAAGTAGAATGTTTTATTTCAAAGAACCTTCTCTAGTTATGATAAAGTCAAGAAATACAACTCATTAGGCAGTATTTTAGAATTAAAATAATCAATGAAAGTGCATTTTTCTCTTACTGCGAATTGTATTATATAATATTGTATTTTGCTTGAGTTTAAAAATTCAATTCAACTTACAGAAACTTGTTTTTTAAAGATTTTTGAAGAGAAAAATAAGGGGGAAATGTAGGTATTGCTAGTTTGTGTTCTATTTTTTTTTCCCCAATTTATCTCCACAAGTTTTTACATTTGCATATGAATGAATGGATCATCAATAAAAAAAATAATTGCATTCATAAATGAATGCAAATAAGGAAAATACATGGTTCGAAAAACTAACTATATTCGTCCTTTTTTTAGAATCATTGGTACAAATCAACTACTGCATAATAGGTCATGTTTCGTGCAGTTTTTTTTTTAAACTAATTTTTAACAATTCTAATAATTTCAGCACTCATTCAACGGAGCATTGTATTTTCTAACACTCACTTTATTCGGTACATGTTTTAATTTTGTTACAAAAAAAAATTATTTTCCTTTTTCGAATACTGTTATTAGAGTATAACTCAAAATATTCTTTTTTTTTTTTTTCTTGAGTGTGGGGTTACAGTGTTTTGTGTTTGTAATTTAAACTTTTGATAAAAATTTTATTTCCCACCGCTATAATGAAAAGAAATTATCGAACAAGGATGAGTTGAATTCTATTTCAATATATATTTCTACCATTTTTGAATTACTTATTCATGCTAACTTATGGGAAAACAGTTCCCTAAAATGAGAGCATGTAAAAAAATTATATACCCTTATTTTAAATATAGAACTTTTAAAATATATGTACAAACTTTCATAGTTCCAGCGTATTATTTAATTTTCTTTCATAGAATGCGCCATTTTATTTCATTGACCTTTAAAATTTTTTTATTCTTTTTATCTTTTTCACGACACCATGCATTTACAATTCCAAGTCTTTTTTATAAAAAAATATAAGATATCGAATTTATTCTACGCATGCAATAAGGATTTTGATAAGTAGTTGTTTTTTAAAAACAACCTTCAAAATTAGATGTAACAATTCTTTTTACTGTTTTTCGTAGCAACTGATAGAAAAAAAATAATTGCAAAAATGTAAATGATAGTATTAGAACCAAATCCATACATAGAATTGTGAAAAATGATTCTAAGAAATTAAGAAAAAGATAACTTAAAAATATTAAAATTCACTGTGGGGAAAATTTTAAAACATTATAATATCTTGAAAATAGTAAAAAATTTAATTAATTATTTATTTAAAGATGAAGTTTTTTCTTTCTTTCTGGAATGCATATTTTATGTGTATCCATATATAGTGAAAAAATTATTTTCTTATAATTTTACAAAATTACTCAACTCAGGTTTGTAAAAAGACACCAATAGTCAATGTGATAATTAAAGATCATAAATTTGCGCAATGTAATTGAACATAATATGTTTATATGAAATCATTAAAATTGTCATTCTATAATTCTAATATCAGTTAATAATTTCAGTAAGTTTCTGTAATGCTAAAACAAATTGTGGATACTTACTTATGTGTAAATTGTCCGCAAATTACATTATAGATCACAAATAAATTTTTAAGTAGTTTTACAGTCTTAATTGATAATAGAAATAATAAGCTGAACAACTTTTAAGTATGGTTTTTATCTGTGCTGGTAATATCTGTTTTCTTTTGCATTATGCAAATATGAAATTATCCTACTTTATGCAATCAAAGTAAAAGAAATTGCTTTATGTTAAAAATATCTCTTAAATTCATAAAATTTTTCACGATAACATTATTATACAACATGCATTTCTTCTAAAACTACTAACTGGAACAATAATATAAAAAGATTAATATAAATCAGAAGATAAAAAATTATTTCCAAATAATGAGATGTGTATGATATAAAATAATCCATTAATTATTTATTCTTACAGTAAAATAATTCGATATAAAAACCAACGTTTTTAAAAGCAACGTTTTTATATGGTGGCAAAGTTTATTAGAGAAAATTATTGAAATATTAGTTAATACTGTTAGTTATTTTATCTTTAAAATTTACTTAAAAAGAGACATTTGTGAGCGTATTAAAAAATTCATAATATAAAATCAAAACATGCATTTGAAAGTTTGTAAGTCATTCTATTAAAAAAAAAAATGGGAACCAGAATTCAGAAAAAATTATTGTGATAAGACATGGCGCCTAATATTGGAAACTTTCTTTCTTGCGAATGATTACTGACTAAAAGTCAGCAACCCTTACTATCTCGGAGATTGTAAAGGGGAGATAGTATCTCCCCTTTGTGAGTACAAAAGGTTTACGATAACCTCATGCTGCGTGGGGAGTGCCCGGTGCTCCCAGAGGGGGAAAGAAATTTTTCCCTGAATCCTAAAAGCGCCTCGAGGAAAGAATATTTTGACTTATTAAAATTATTG
>BMAW01086721.1:0-12585 GCA_019974015.1 Nephila pilipes
ATATATATATATATATATTAAATCCCGCATATATATATATATATATATATATATATATATTAAATCCCGCATATATATATATCACATATTTATTTTTTTGGCTAAGATATACATATAAAAATGAACATCTTGAAAAGCACTTAACTTAAAATAAATGCCTTTAGCGTGACAATTTGTTTATTTGTGACGCGTTTCTTACAATTCTTGATGTACTTAAAAGATACGTGCATCCTCTGTGTAATGAATTATTCATTTTTCGACATAGTTCCAATCCTTTTCTGTGCATTTTATCCAAAGCGTGACTAGTTTAATAAACCAATCGGAGAATTCGAGTAATTGTTGTTGTTAACATGTTTTAACAGCAGCTTGTTGTCCGAATGAAATTGATGTCCCTTAAAATGAACTTTTATCTATAGTGGAAGGTCGTGTGTGATGATGTCTTGCAGCTACTACCTTAAATTACTATGGGTTGGCCTCCTCTTTATTTTTCAGCCCACACTTGACATCTGGAAACAAATAAAATATCACTTAGCGTAGGAGATATTTTATGCTTTTACATACAGCAAAAGCTTAGAAAGCCTGATGAAATTTTGAAAGGTTATGGCCTCGGAGGTATTCTACCCAGCCTGCAGCTCTGCTTTTTTAATTGCTCTTTTAAATTCATTAAATTTCTTCTGGTCATCACGTCTAAAATCTGCGCATCGGTGACAAAACTTACCCTTCTTAACAGTTTGAATACACTTAGGTATATTACATTTTAAAAACAATTTGTTACTATACTTGGATAAGTGCTTTATTTGCTAACTGTTTGAGATATTTTGACGTTCCAACCAAATACTTTTTTTCACACGTTTTCTCTTCAACTTTTCTAATGTATTGTGACCTTCCTGTGTCAAAATAGAAGGAGTAATCTTGCATGATATGCGAAAGTTAAATAAAAACGAAACATAAAATTAATATTGCATGATATAGAATAGTTAAGGTATACGCACATCTTCGAAGAAAATTTTTGGAATACATTGATATTTGCTGTAAAAATATTTTTTATGCTGAAATATAACCTAAATCTATGAAAAACGCATTTAATAATTTGCTTTTAATTCAAAAAAAAAATTTGGTGTAGAAAACAGAGTGAAAATAGTACATAAATTGATTATTAGAATAACGCTCATAACTCAAAAGTAAACAAAAATATAATTATTCTGTAACTTTTATCTTATTCATCATAACAGTTTTGGGGGCTGGTACTACTTCCAAGAGGAAAATCTTATTACAACAATTTTTATTGTGTTTCCAATAAAAAAACAATGAAAAATCAAAAAAAAAAAATACAACAATACATTATTTACACCTTTGTTACTAGAAATATATCTATTTTACAACCACGAAAGTAGTAGGGGTTCTTAAAACCTATATAAGAAAAATACTTGTAACTTTTAAATTAATTTAGTTCATAACGTTTTCTGATATCTACGTTGCCATATGTAAATATATTGAGAAAACTCATTTTGAGAAAAATCAAAAACAAACTTTCAAATGCAATTTTTAATAATAAACATTATTAAATATATTTAAAATGACCCTGTTTATAAGTAGAACCTTCTTTGCTTTCTAATACATTTTTTTTGCTTATGAGCTCTTAGTATTTATCGACGCTGCTTTACATTTGGTGTTGAATGACGTTTAGCATCAAGAATTATGCTATGTTAAAATGTTTGTATGATTTTAAAGTAAAATAACCTGGTGTTACATAAAGTTTCATTAAAATTTCTGAGCAGTCCTTGTACCCATCATTATACTATATGACAACATCCTAAGCACCAGGTTTTTAAATTTTAAGGCACACAAAAATATCTTTCGGTACCCGCTGCCAAATAATGCCATTAAAACGCTCAATGGCATTCTGTGTCTTACCATGAACGCACTTCGATAGAAGTTCTTTAGAACACAGTTCTAAGTATGTGAGTTTAATTATATTTAGAATTTCATATGATAAGCCATTATACTTTTCCTTGGGCTTTTTGCCACATGACAGTGCTCGCTGATAATAACACCAGCTATCTTTCCCGATAGGGCACTGTCTATGCATGGGTTTCTTGCCACTCGATGCACAGTGGTACAAGGCCGCAATGACGTTCTGTTGCCTACATTACTTCAAACAGTAATTCCATAATAATTTTTCAATCTGTCAATAAAAGAATCAGTAAGTTTACCTTTACCAGATAAACCTTTATTTTTCGATTTGAGTTTGCCCAATCTGGCACTTATTCTTTTCTGGACATGTCGAATGCATTCCAGTTTAGTTACGCTATCTTTCCCATATGCGTCTTTCACGCTGATGAAGCCTTTAGAATCCCCGTCCCCATAATAGTGTGAATATTTCAAACCTCGTTTCACAATTGATCGTTTGAAGATCCTGTTTGCGCCAACACCTTCCATTTTTAATGAAGAACCTTTAAAATTGCTTTGGCACACATGATCTGCTTCAAGCGTCTCGGATACAATACCTTTAGGCATTTTTAAAAGCTTTCTACAGGTCGGACAATATGACGACATTATTTCAATGTCCACTACTTTGCCATTGTCAATTTACAAAGCAGCAACACACCTATTCATAGAAGTGTAACCTCTATGCTGCCATGTTCTATCAACAGAAACACCGCATTCAGCTAATTTATTTTTAGAAGAATGCATACTCAAAACTTCATTAGCCGCCTTTTGCATTGACAGTTCACTTACTTCTGAAATCCCAGACATAAGTTTGTTCTCATGATTGGTGTATGCAGTTTTGCTGAGTCTGGGTAAATTTAATGCAGCTCATAATTTATATGCAGCAGAAAAAGCTTTTCCAATTTGTCTCATGGCATAAACAAATCTTGCATCAGGATAGCTTAATGTTTTCTTCGAACTGGAAAATCCTGTGCAAAAGTCACAATGTTTACAATTTAATGTTCAATTTTGAAGCACTGGCATTTGTAGTTACAGTACTATTTTTGCTATCATTTTTGGTAAAACCATTACCACAAAACTGTCATTTTTTTTAACACTAATTCTCCTTTTTGAATTTCCCATTTTAAACGAAAAAAATTGAGCTTTTCAACAATAAAAACAATCTTAATCAGAAACTTATAAGAATGAGAACAGAAACCAAAACAGATGTAAACAAACAATAACGATTCTCTTTTCTTGACAGATTCAAGATAAAAATGTATTTAAAAACCTGTTGCCAAATGTATTTTCAAACATTCTGAAAATTCAGATTCATGTTTTAAAATTTATTTATTTTGTACCATTGTACATATAAAAGATATTTCGAAAAATAAAAATGTAAACAAACATTTCTTCCAACTTCCTGTCTGCAGAAATGCACTTCCGGTTTCAAAAATTAGCTGCCGAATAAAATTCAAATCTCTGTAACTTAAGTTCTAAATAAGGTATAAGCAAAATTCAAACACAATTAGAAGGGGAAAGCGTAACTTTTAAACTGATGTTAAAGTTAGAAAATCGAAAATTTTGACAAAAATGACGTTTTAAAGGTGTACGGATACCTTAAGTACGAAATAAAATGTTAAGACAATATTACGTGGTATATAAGTTATAATTATGAAAAAAGTATTATGATAATATTGAAAAATTCAAATGAGTAACATAATGCATTGTTAAAAGAACTATAAACTACGATTAACTTTTTAATATTATAAAAATTAATAAAAAATAATTTAGAAGTCAGAATGTTTGTACATAAAGTTATTTCTTCACAAAAACTCCAATATTTTTATATGCGAGGAAGAAAATGCTGATTTGAAATTGCATATCAGAATCAGAATGGGATGGTGTAGAGATGCTCACACATATGGGAGGAAGAAAAATTGCGCATTAAGTACAGAGTAGAAAAAAAATTATTAAAAAAAGTAAACAAAAAACACTTTTTTCTTTGCTTCATTCTTCAACTCCAATGCTCACTGGAACTCTCAAAATATTTTTAAATCTATATATACACCTGGTTACTTAGAGCAGTCAGGCAAAGAAAGCAAAAAATCAGAATGCATAGTAAAAATGCTTTGAAAAAAAAAGTAGAAGAATTATGTAACATTTTCTTCCACTTCTCCGTTCGATTTTACTTTATTTATATTTTTATTAGAAAAGAAACTCCGACTGCAAAAGGGTTTTTGAAGAAATGATTTTTTTAAAAAGAAGTACGTGTTTATTTTCATTATTATTATTTTTTTCTATTTAAAGAGGAAAAAAACCAAAATTTTTGCCTTTCGTGTTTTTCAGGGCAAAATTCACAGACGAATGCCGAATAATACAATGAGAAAAAATATTTTTTATCATGCTTTCATTTTATATTAGAATTTGCTAAATCTATATCCAATTCATTCTAAATGATTTTTGTTTCCTCTCAATGACAAAAAATAAGTGCGTAAATATTATTCAAATCGTATATCCATTATACGGAGAAATTATTTTATTACTGTGGTAAATTTCTCATTTTCTTAAATTTCAATTTGTTATAAAAATACATTATTAAGGTTTCAGGAAATTTCAGCAAATTATGTCTTTCTTCGGCACTTATATCTTAAAATTATTAAAATTAATTGATGAAAATTCCTCATTTTTCTATTCATAAAGTAATATAATTTTAAGCATGTAAAAAATTGTAACTTACTTTAGTGCTGGAAACACACTCTCTTTATAATTTATAAATGCATATAATTTATAAATGTCGAGTGTCTCGCAATCTAATAATAACATAGTAAGGACAGTAATATATAAAAGAAAAGAAAGTTATATTTGACATTATATGCTGATTACAAACCACATATCCGAAAATATTTCTTACTTTTTGAATAGATTTTCCGATCAAAATGTCGTTAATAAGACTTAATTTATCACAACCGTTTCCTACTTTTCTTCCTTTTTCTGGCAATACGTTTATAAATTACATCCGAACATTGCATTACCAACTGCATTTGTCTGAGATGTGGCCAAAGTCTTTATTATTGAGTATTCAGCGATGATTTGTCGGAGACGAAATTATTTTGTTGAATTTCCGCTTGTTGGATGCGTTCCTGTTAGTTTATGTACGTGAAAATATGTGCCAAAGGAAAAAAAATTACAATACCCATTTTATAATTCATTCGTGCAAAATTCTCGATTATGGCTGAGCACATTATATTTTTTTTCTGTAAACTTACATTGCAATTTTCCCATCTGATGAATTACCACTTGCTTGAACGAGTTCATTTTCTAAAGTAATTTATCAAAAGGGTTAAATTATTCATTTCTATTTAGTAAGTGCACATAAGATTTTGTTTGCAATTCAAAAAGTGAGGGAATATTTTCTCTATGGTGAACTTTTTAATCTACTTAAAATTTTCAGGGCGAAAAAATAAACTTTTATAACCATTCAATTTTGATTCTCAAGGGGACGTTCTGTGCAGATAATGAATAGTTTCTATGTTTCAAAAAAATGTTGAAATCTACTAAAATATTTCATGATTGTTGGACAAATCAATTCTTATGAATACTGCCGAATGTTTTGATCTTTGATAATTACTGAAATCAAAAGACTTACATGATTGTCGGAGTAATTAATCCTTAAAAAAATACTGACAACCATTATTTTTAATTGAAAATATATGTCAGTTAATTTTTAAACCTAAGCGAATCAAATTTAAGAGATAATTAATAAAAGTACATATTTTGTTAAATTACATTTTTTTTTTCTCTAAGCCATTTCTTCGATTTTAACAGCTCTTTTTGTTCACTAATTCATTGAAATTGGAAATAAATTCATTCGCTCCATAGTGATGTATCCATGAAAATTAAAATCTATCTGATAGATGAATAAATTTAACATTGAAATGTTTTTAAACACTTCACAGTTTCTACTAATAACTCCAAAACTAAAACATAAAACCAGGGCTTTTTCGATATATATATGTTCACATACACCTATTAATAAGGATAATAAATTATATTCAGATGGAGACAAAATAATACGAACAACTGTGAAAAAATATGACGTATTTCACACCTGCAGTAGAGCCGCGCCATTTGCAACAGAAGTCTGCCACCTAGTGAGCGTGAAAAAGAAGGTACCAGTCTCTCAACAGCAGTCACTTGCGTTGCATGCGTCAATCGAATTGTCTGGGATAAGTTGAAATGTCAGACATGTCAGAGTTCCAAAGAGGAATGATTGTTGGAGCGCGTTTAAGTGGAGCATCGGTTACGGAAGCAGCAAAACGTTTAGGGTTTGCAAGGAGTACGGTATCAACCGTTACGACAGTGTACACGAGAGAGGGTAAGACAACGTCTTCAAAGCACAACAGTGGCCGAAAATTAAAGCTTGCTGATAGGGATAGACGGGTCTTGAAGCGCATAGTATCCCGAAAGCACAAGCAATCGTTATCCGAGATAACATTCGAAATGAACAGTCATCTCCAGGACCCCGTTTCAACAAAAACTGTCAAAATGGAACTTTATGCTGCGAACATTTATGGCAGAGTGACAATTCGTAAGCCCTTGGTGACAGCTACTAATACTTTCAAGCAACGCTAATGGGCAGAGATCACAAAGGCTGGTCCTCACAGCGTTGGAAATAGGTAATAGGGTCAGATGAATCGTCATTCACCCTATTGCAGATGACTGGACGCGTTTATGTCTGGAGAACTCTCAGAGAAGCGTTTAATCCTGAATTCATCCTGCCGACTGTGAATCATGGGGGGTACATTTTGTACCAATTATTTAAAAATCATCATAGAATAAAAGAACATGACGTCAAACACAAAACGAGGTGCAGAAAAAAAATGAAACCGTTATAGTAAACGAGAAGTGTCGAGTAAAAGAACCAACATAAAAAATATTACTATCATAAGAAATGATGAAAAAGTCAAAAATATTCACACGCTTATTAATAATTATCAAACGGTACTACATATTAAGGAGAAGCTTCAAAAATTTGAAGAAATAGTAGAAATGTTGAATATAATTGAGAAGTAAAATATAATTTACTTAACGAAGTTATTCAATGGAGCTTTTCAAAGTCTTGTAAAATCTCAGACTATCCAAATGATAGTTAGAATATCGAGGCAAAACTTAGTGAACGAGTTTGGAAATCAAGTCAACTCAACTGAGATTCATCTTTAATTATTTAGGACAATCAAAATGCAACAGGAGAAGTTTAATGAAAATTTTTGCAGTACAAAAGAAAGCTAATGAGCTTCATCTACCTTCCTAATGAAGACAGATGAATTCTTCAAATACTATATTATCAAATAATTCAAAAAGAATCGAGCCATCAAAATGCAACTCCAAAGCTCCCAAGAGTTTGGAAAAATGAACAAAAAATAATAATAATGGTCTCCCGGGAAAAGATCTAATTAGAAGAACAGAGATCCCAGAATTTATACGGCCAGTGGCTCCAGTGACTACAGATCCTGTTCACTCAACAGACATCAACAGGGCCGTCGGAATATGGGTCGAAGAGGTCAACATTATCGAACGACAGTAATTCAAGAAATGACTCATTCCCTCCTAAGCATCTATCGGGTTACCCTGGAATGACTGAGTCTTCAACCTATGACAACCGGATTTGAGGACAGCTGCCGCAAATTTCGCCTAATTCAGAGGATTCCTTACAGACCATATTAGAACAATAATACTGCTTACAAACAAAAACAAAGACAACTAAGGCTCATTGGTGCGATAATTAACTTGAAACATCTTGCAGTTCCCTTGGATGCCAGTTCTAATGCAAACATCTCAAAAAAGTGTGCTATTTTATGTAAATGTGCTACAGTATATGAACCGCAACAAATCAAGCACCTCCTCCATCAACAGAGGGTTAGAGATCATTGAAACAATTCTTTTACAACTAAAGATGGGAGGAATAACTAAAAACATTAAATTGATCATATTTAATTGAGTCTAGTAAAATCGTCAGTAGCCTTGAGTCATCCATTTTTGTAAGCAAAAAAATATATTTTTAAAGAGGAAAATTAATCTAAAAATATAGTGAATCAAGAGAGATTGCGAAAAAAAAGAACAAACAAAATCAGACAAATAAAATGAATAATGATAGAAATAGCAACAAGGAAATTTTTGTTATTTTTAATATAGAAATAATTCCTAACAGTGACTATGATAATATTACTATAATTATTGGCAATTACAAAAAAACATTATGGAGGTAATCAAATGTTCTCCCCATAAAATAACATTTACCTCAGAATCACCTATGGCTAAACGTCCTTATAAAACATGAACTAAAGATGACGCCGAAATAAAGGAAAAAGATTTAGACGTAGTGTTAATAGAAAAAAAAAATAATTAAATCATCTCATATAACTTATTCCTCTATTTAATCGCTCACTTATTGATTTCGACGAATCACCGGCTATATTTCAAAGAATTATTAGGCAAATTCTAAATAAATACTAAATAAAATTTTCGTTTAATTACATTGATGATGCTACTACATTTTCATTTTCAGATGAAGAACGTGCTTAACACTTAAAAGGGAATTTAATTATTTGTGAGGATGAAAATGTTAACTTAAAGTCCTCAAAATATAAATTTGTACAAGGTTCTACTGATTTCGTGGGATATGAAATAAAAAAAAGTTTTTGTAATATAACTAATTTAGAGGTTACTAAAATAACCTGTTCCTGATAAACATATAAAAATGTACTAAGATTCCTTAGTATTCTTATTGTTTATCATAAACTTATTATTCAATATGAAAAATTAAGAATGCATCTCAATAATCTCAATATAAAAGATGAAAAAAAAATGAATTGCACTCCAGAATGGAGGCAGTCTTGTAAGACACTTAAAGATGGTGTAATTGTGGAACCTATTTTGGTGTTATTCAACCCAATTTACCTTTGCCGTGTTTATGTAAAGCATCTAAAGGAGACATATCAGCTGATGTAAGACAAGAAAATACTGATAAAAGTTAGCACTTAATTAAATTCTATTCTAGAAACCTGAGCAGTTATGAAATCAACTGCATAGTAACTGAATTAGAGTAGTTAGAGATAATTGATTATTTAGATAAATTTCCTTATTACCTTCATAGATATTATTTTTATAGTGTACATACTGACTATAATACGCAAGTTAGACTTAAATGGTTCCAAATGAGTTTTTAAAATGGTCTTTAAAAGTATCTATGCACGATTTTGATATTAAATATAAAGTTTGAAACCTCAATACTGAAGCTGATACTTTGACAAGAAATTAGTGACCGCGGTAGCTTAGTGGTCATGGTTCGAACTCGAAGTTGGATGTTTTTGTAAGGCCTCCCATTGGCGTGGTATGGAAGTTAGAAGAGGGAGTGGCAGCTCAGATATCCTCCTCGTCATTTGACCGAGGTTCAGGATTACGAGGTCAGTAGCCAAAAGTCCTCACGTTGCTTCTAATGTGACGTTAATAAAAACTAGACTAAAAAATAAACTTGACATGAAATTCTACTGCTCATCATTTAACCTATGCACTCCCGGAATATTTATTAAATATCAATGAAATAATTCACGTAATTTCAGTATCTAAATGTATTGTAAAATATTCTGTTCTCTTGTTGAGAAAAGACAATATTTAACTAAAATTATTGTATCTAAGGCTGTACGAGTGAAATTAATCGAAATATTTCATAAAACATTTGTTTATCCAAGTATAACTACCATACTGAGGATACTTTCCAATCAATTTTAAGGGATTAAAATTTCTATTGATAGCAGAAACTATTTTAAACACCGTGAAAATTGTCAGACAAACAAGAAGGCTCACTCGTGGACTGAAACATATCACTTCTGCGTGGAAATCACTTTGAACAGTTATCAATAGACAGAGTAGGTATTTTCAGTTACTATAGCCCAGTTAAAAAATATTTCGAAATTCATACTACAAGGTATATTTGAAATTTTCCTTCAAAAATGCAACAACTTAAACTTACATTAATTGCTTAAAACATATTTTTAAAATCAAGTTTTTTAAAAAGTTTTAATTCATAAAAATACTGTTTTTACCACTTCAAAAAATTAAACATTTCCTAAGACATGATAATGTCTCTCGATTATTAATCACTTCTCCTAGACCACAAAGAAAAATGGAAAGGTTGAACGCATAAATCAAACCATTATTGCCCACGTAAAATTTGTTGTTAGCAATAATTAAATTAAAGTATAATTTGGACATAAATTTAAAAAAGTAACGCTTCTATGTAATAAATTTCCACATAGTATAACAGGTTTCCCCCTAACTTATTTAATTCTTATGGTAATTTATTTATTTGTAATTTAAATAAAAGCAAATTAGATATATCTTCAGCAGAAGAAGGAAAAAATTCGTTTAAGGAAAAAAAAAAGAGAAAAACTTAAGAAGCTGATTCCAAAATTGGTGATTTTTTCACGTGTATGAGACATTTTTTTTTTTTTACCTCACATTATAAGAAAATTCCATCTTATTCAGACCGCGACGAATTATTAAGAAAATGTTCAGATGTTCTGTTTGAAATTCATAGACCCATTGCAATCAATAAAAGCCAGACGGATTTTTCATTCAATCCGTTTAAGTTATTTTAACCCATCTAAAGATTTCCAATTAAATTATCTTCGACCAAAAACCTAGAAGAAAAGTTAAAGTGAAATCAACAGGAAAAAACCATTAAGTAACATAAAAGTGACCACGAGTGTTACTTACTAAGAGTTTTTGATGAAGAAGATTTATGTGACTTAGACTGTGTTTTATGATAAGTGATATTATTTATATTGTGAGACTGAAAAGTCGTTATAGCCTTTTGTTATCGTTTTAATGTAATTTACTAATTCATTATAATGTGTTAAGCGAAATTACAGTTTTTATAACAACTATTTGCATTTAACTTTGATAAGGAATATATATATAAATATATTTTCCAATCATTAGAGGAATAACTCTAATTTATTACTGCAAATGATATTGATTATTGATTTTTGTGATCAAGAAATACAAAAGAGAAGAAAAATATCTTTCTTGTGCTCACATAAAGTTACATTCTTTTCTCTCTTCTGAGATTTTCTTCCCTTTTTTTTGAAATTATTTTATCAATCAATGACTTAATATCATTAAATTTTATTCTTATTTTACTTTTAAACTATCGATTTAGATAAGATAGCCACACATCCTGATTCCCAATTTTAATAAATAATAGCAAATAAATTTATGTTTTACTTTCTTAAATACATCTAAACTGTTTTTAAAAATAGGAGTTCTATTAAATTTAATAATAATATCGAATAAATTTTTTGTAATAATTTTCTTTTATAAGTATTATTACCAAAAATGATTCGCTTAAATTAATGTAATTTTGGGCTCAAAGAGATATGAGGAAATGTAATTTTATTAATTTGTAATATTGTTTTTATTTAGAGCTGTAATTATATCATTAATTTATAAGTCACTAAAATCGTTTACTGAATAATCACTATTCTGTTCTACATATTTATTAAAAATTAAATCATGTAATATTATTTGGAAATAATTGCATAATTATTTGGAAATTTGGAAACATAGCAAATAATGAAGTTTATTTGTAAATCTATAATTTGGGCTTTTGTTTTGTGTTTTTATCACCTCTTAAGTTTTGCATTTATATTATTGAATATTTATAAGTGTACGATTTATACTCACTAAAGCTTCGATAGCTTACTATATTTAATAGAAAGATGATTATTAAAGTTATTGATCCCATAAAGTATCTTTATTTTAGTGATTTTTCAATTATAGAATCATAATCCTATTACTTGTACCCATATTCATATATAAAATGTACCTCCCATTTTCCTACCCATTACCGTATGTAAATTCTCAATTATCTTTATGTTTAATAATCTGAAACATATTTCTTTTATTTACGGAACATTCGATGCGTTATTATAATCATTATTTGAAAAACTTATAATATGAATTCTTCCATAACCTATTTTTAATATTTGGTTCTATTTTAATATAATCAAGATCCTAAATGTTTTAAATTTATGGAAAACAGAAATGACTTAACTCAATTTTGTGGCTATTTTCAAACAGTTAATGGCTTTAGTATCGAAACTGTTTGTTAATTGATTCTAATGTGTACTTAGTTAAAAGTTTATCTCACAAAAATTGAAAATTGATATTTTTATAATTTAAGAAATAAATATTAAGTTTTACCAAACAAAATTTATAATTATGATTATATAATTTATTATGCATCATACTACAAGTTTTACTTCTATAAATATTGTTTCTTCTTTTATTACTTAATTTAGTATAATAATTAATATTATTGTAAATACTGTATTTTGTTTAATTTTTCATATTATCATCTTTAGCATTTCCCCTTGAATTTTTTTAAAAATTATCTAGTTTTATATTATACTTTTTGTACCACAAATATGTGTTTTCAGCTTCCTATGAGTTTCACAAAAATTATGGAGACCTTATTGTATTTATCCACTTCTTTATTGGTACCAAAACGCTTAATTCTCAAGATTCCACTATGCTCATCACCTAGATAATCTAAACCACTTGTATATCAATTCAATCTTTCTTTTTCTCTCT